>JBBMKB010065466.1:0-15406 GCA_037833945.1 Alaria marginata
AGAGCGTACCACCCCCCGTCTTCGCCCGTGAAGTCGAACCTTTGGCCGCGAAAGCCCGTCATGTGCGGGTCACCTTTTCCGGACGGGTCGGACGTAGAAGAAAGGATAGGAACGTCGGGGAAACACTTATGTGAGTTGAAACACGTTCAGACTCGTCGCGTCAGCACATACACCTATTCAATATCCCATACGAGGTACGGTACTGTATACATCTACCGTATCTACTGCTTGTGGACTGACACCTCTACCCTTCAAATGATCACCGTCTCATCGGTTGGGTCTGGTTTGCTCACCACGCGCTGCTGCCCTGGTGTACGTTTTCGTCAGATTCGTGCTTAGGGAGCACATAAGGTTCCGAGATCACTATTGTTCGATCTAACGCAAAACAAATACATTTCGTCCTTTTCGCCGCTGACGATTTGTTTTTGCGGTGTACGTATCGTTGGGGTCTACATGGGAATTCCTGCTGGAGGATAAAAGCACGGGTGAGGCGCATGTTTGTAACATTTTCACCTCTATGCGTGTGTCGAAAAGTTTGAATCCGGCCTGCCGTTTCGCGGGTCGCAGCCCGGGCCTCTGGCGTACATGGATCGGCACCCTAAGCGTAGTCATGGCCTCTAAAGCAAACCATCCCTCGGGTAAGTCTTCCACATATATACCCATTCCACATGCTTTGCGGTGGGTGTAGCCAATAGCCTCGATCTCTCACACCCCTCACTATACCCGTTGAAACAGATATCAAAGACGCCAACGCCGAGTGGGTGCCCTATTGAGGTCACACGAGCCCCAACACCATATGCAATGTACCGATACATTAACTACTGAAAATTAGTTTTTGTATTGGTACCGACACCGTTGCGGGCAACAAGGAGAAAACCGCTAATAGTCTAGTCAAAGTGTTTGTTCCCCAACTGAACAGCAAAACAGTTTAAGCTGAGATGCATTGCAGTCCCTCACCGGATGCACCGGCGGGATCGTCTTCGCCACCTTCGCAAATGTTACACAAAGAACACGTCTCGCCAGCATCTGTGTCGCAGGTGTTATCGTCTATGCACTCTGCAAGAAACCAACAGCCGAATTGGGGATAGCGCATCAGGCGGGATCAGAGAAGGGACTGCCGCCGAACGCACGGGGTGCACAAGCATGGGGACGGTTGCGACAACGCTCTATACCTACGACGTTAGACTATATGGCCTTTACGATCTGACAACTACCGCAGTTCCAAAGGACGCAGCCGTGAGGTTAGCAAGGTAGAGTACGTAAACCCTCGACAATGCGAAAGAAATATCGGTAAATCATGATGCTGCTGGTGCAATGTTGGTGGTCGAGGTGTTCAACTAGCAACATCGTGAACGTTTTGTTATATCATGCTAAGCTCACCTTCTTCAGCAGTTGCTGGTGTCAACGTCGAGAATGGTACGAGAACGAAACGGCCAGCGAGAGTGGGCGGTGGGGGAAGCCGTGGCAGGGTCGGGTGTCACCTAGAGAGCCTGACGCAGCTGGACGTTCAAAATCATGCATATATGTTTCAGATTCCATTGATCTTGTGTCATCACCAGTACAGTTCGCCTCGGGGTTTCAGCTGGGTTTGGGTAGGGGAGTTTGCCCGAATCGAATTGTTTTCAACCTGGATGCCCCGACAACATTCCCAAAACCTCCATGGGTAATGAGAGAATTGACCGAAACTATCGCCGAGGCGTATACACGCTTGTTACAAGCTAACTGGGAGCAGGACACTACGCGTCCTGCACCTCCTTCAGTACGTGGGTTCCGTGCCATACCGTAGGCTCTGTACAGCAGCCTCATATGTTACGAAAGAGTTCAAGACGAGTGCAGGGGGTCGCAAGGGTATAACACAATGATGGCGAATTCCTAGTGTGTGATAGTCACTCCAGTGAAGTTCGTGTGGTACCAAGAAGCTCAGAAAGTTAGGAATATGTCGTCTCTTCGTATGTGCCGACCCGGGTATGTTTGGATGGATGTTCGACAGATATTCACAGCTTGCGCTATGTTAATGTTCGGGTTTGAAACGTACGACTGGTGGAACATATATAAGGAACAACGCAACGTTTTGGTCGCAACCACTAGAACCAGCCCTGTCAGCATGTTTTGACCGCCTGAATATACCCCTCTTCGAAGTAAAGTTCCATCTACACACTGAGTGCGAGAAAACGGCAGTGTACCTTGTAGAACGTTTTCCGCGTCGGCGGCAGTAGCGAGGTAAAGGTTTCGCAGCACAGGTCCTCTCACCGTCACAAGTGTAGCCCTCCACCCCAGGGTTGCAAGATAAACCGGCATCGCACGTTGCCACATCGGTACATGCTGTTTGCCAATACGAACAGGGTATTGGTATTGGAAAGAGATAAAAGGAGGCGTGATATAAACATATTGGCTGTTGTGTTAGAACCCCGCCAATAACAGAGGCTCTCGCACATGGCGATAATACAGATATTTCTTTAATTAGTGGATAAACCAGGTCAAGCGGTGTGGCGTCAAGTCGTCGCCTGCTTGCTAGAGTAAATCAGATACTTTCACCGCACGGTGTCGCCTCGAACGTTAAACCGGGCCTCGAAACTAAGGTCGGGTTATTCACATGCCCGCACTGTATGCGCAAGTCTCGCTATCAACCGAATGGTTGCTCAGCTACTCCTTGCAACTACATGTCGACATAAGTCATGACCTGTGGCCATCGTCGTAACCAATCAATGGCAATGCCATTGACACCCCCCCCTGAACCACGGCGTTACGTACCACAGCAGTCGCCGGTAATGAGAGTCGAGCTAGAGTAGGTCGATCCGTCGACGTTGGTTTGAGCCGACGAATCGTCGGAGTAGATGCTGCACATGTAGGCCATGGGGTGCATGTAGAGGGGACGGAGGACGCAGTTAGGTTACAGGTTCCGCTCTTACCGGCAAAATGAAGTTCGTGTCTCACTTGCGGACGGACGATTATTCCACGCGGCGAAGACGATACCCGGTGCAATTTCCATCACGTACCGTCCGCAAGGACTACTCTTGTAGACACGGGGGTGATATAAGGTGCACCCAAGTTTTACTCGGAATATTTACGAGTCACCGCGAGCTTCGAACATACACCGCGGCTGACGATACGGACCCTTATAACAATATCCGAAGCCCATACCATGAAGCGCCTGCATTTACGGCTGTGCGTAGGCGTGGTAAGGCTTCAAGCGAAGACAAGGGGGGTTAGTTTCAGGTCCACGAAAGAATGCTAGTTGTCAACAACAGCAGCCCAACCACAAACAGCTACACTTCGATCGACGGGCCGTCGAGAGCGAAAGCGCCGCCCGGCACACGAGAGCCGGACCAGGCAGGGAGGGGGGGCGGGTAGACTGCGTGACAGGGCTGAGGGATACACCCATACGGTGGTGGTGACGGTGGTGTTCGCATTCATGGTAATAGCCCTCATGAAGACATCAGTGGGTGAGTACGCTCTCATACAGACTTCCGCGACGAGCGACGGGTCGCGGCGAGCGAGAACACCACCCAGCCACCGGCCAACGCATGTAGGGAGGGGGGCCGAGTTGTTTCGAGGTACGGCTAGATGCGAGCCAGTACGCCGACGGCGGTAGCGACGGTGGTGGTTGTTGTAGTTGTGGTGTGGCGCTGGTGACTCTTGCAAATGCATGTTTCATTGTTTCCATGTTTTGACGTCCACGGCAGCAGTAGCAGCTGCAGTAGCAGAAACAGCAGCCGCAGCACCCGCGTTCTCACATACAGTTACAACCTGGTTCAAGCAGAACGCCCAAACGTGGAAGCCCGGTATATACGCTGTGGACCACACTCTCGAATAACACTTACCTGGTACAGTAGTGACCGTTAAATTGAGTTCGAAAGAGTCGTCACATTTAACAACTACTTTTCAAGGCGAAGGTGTGAGCCAAAACGTTTGAAGAATGGCTTCAAATGGGGGGTGTCGAGTTTGTTTCACCCAACTATGTATGTGCGTGGCTTGTTTTTCCTCTTTCATTATAGCGGAAAACCTTGTATACGGCTATACAGTATCTCTCCTAAACTTTTACTACAAAGCCCCACACGTTGCCACGATAGTATATATTGACCTCGGCCGATGAGTGATACTCTGACTTGTTTTTTGATAGGATTAATTGGCAAAAGCGCACAATATTTATTAAGTTTCTACGAAGTCTATCGCGCTGTTTTCTAAGCACGTTCCTACGAAGCTTATCGCGCTTTCTTCTACAAGCAGACTTGGACGTCTGAACACGTGCTGAAGGCACCTTTGGCGAACATGTGCCGCCGCTTTTGCTTTTGTGAGTTTTTCGTTCCTTATGTGGCTCAAAAATCAAAATATTAATCAAAACAAACATTGGTTAGAAATCGGGCGAAGTACATATTATTGGGAAATCCAATGAAATTCGATTAGTCGGAAAAACTCGAAAGGCAGGCAAGATGTCCGAAGCAACCTGCTTAGTATCATACCCTGGTAGGTTGGAATTTCGGCCCAATCGAGCAGAGCAGACAAAACACCTACGCACGTCTTTTCCAGCACAAGGAAATGAATCCCACACATTTACCACGTTGCTACTTACAATGCGGGGAAGCATTCCAGGTCGTTGCCGTCCAGAAACCTGAGGAGAAAGTAGTTCGCAAAGACAGCAAATGCGGGTAGAGTCAGCTGGAACATGTGGATGACGGAGTAGACACATACTAGGATAGGTGTGCGCCAGCTTTTTTTTCTGAAGCTGCTCAAAGTTGGAGCTGTGTACTTGACCCACAAACTGATCTGGAGTAAAATCAAAATCCAAACCGATTAACAAATCCACGGCCTAGGTACACAGAAAGAGTACTTCAAAACAAGAGTGACAGTTTTGACGATTTTGGGTTAAGGATCGTCGTCATTCAGAAACAAAAACGCTCACTCGAGGAGCTCTATTCTTCTCACTATATCGTGAGTCAGGAGCAAATAATCTCCCTCGCCCCCACCCCCCCCATGAAGAACCCAGTGGACGATCAATAGGTTTAGAGCGATACACATATTCAAAAATAATGTTTGCATTGCGCCGAATTTATACTTCGATGCCTCGATATTCAGAAAACATGCCAGCCCAAAAATGCCAATAATATCTGACACATTCTACGATTGAGGTTCACCCTCTTTTTTCTGAAGCTCCTCACTTGAGGCGCTCTACACTATTAGTAAGTGATTTTGGGCAAACTGAGGGTGCAATCCGATAAACAAACCCGTGGCCCATCTATACAAAAAAAACATTTTGTAAAATTGAATTATATTCGAATGAATTGCCCCCGTCATCCAGAAAATAAGAACTCCAAACAAATGTTACCTCTATCGTAAGACACGTCACCTATGTTCTTCGTATTACAGTATCAGTAACACTCGTAGGGCACCGCCAGGTTCACAATGCTTGGATGACACGTGCTACTAATAACGATACATGCTTTAGTCAGTGTAATAACACATTTTCTTGTTTAAGGCTCTTCTTGCCATGAGGGGCTCTATACTATTAGTGAGTACAAAAAGAATTTCGAGCAAATTTGAAGTGCAACCCGATGGACTATTATATGGCATGGCCTATCTATGTACACCAAACGATTCGCATGGCAAAAACAAAAGTTAGTTGACATTCCGACGATGTTTGTGTCAAAAGGAGCGCGATTGTTTTTCTGAAACAAAACAGCAAAAATGTGCTACCTGTTTCAACGTAGAACGCGTCCAAAATAGTACAATAACAGCAGGCATCTACACGCAGGCTCAGTAGAGACCCACCGTTTCTTATAAGGCTCCTCGCGTGAGGATCTCTATACCTCCCCCTTCATTTAGTCATGAAGAAAAATGAAAGTTCTCGCCCATGAACACGCCAATGGCCTGACAAACAAAGTACAAAACGCGTTGGAAAACAACAATAATAACCTTCCGATGGTTTTGAGATAGGGAGCCCCGTCATTCAAAAGCCGTGAAATAAGAACAAAAAACTACCTCTATTAATTATTGTAGATTACGTTTCAAGCACTTGCAAACTGGTTCGCGTTCGGTCTTAATCATCGCGCAGGGACACTCACAACTGACGGAGGGCAAACTTCTCGAAGATTCCTGCGGGAAGCGTCGTCAGCTGGTTGTAGCCCAAGTGCCTGACGAGGACAACCACAAGACGGGTCAGCCGCTACCGGAGAGGGGCAACACACATGCTGTGGTAGAGGGGCACAACCTACGTTCTCACGGTCCTCACTCGAGGAGCTGTATGCCCCACCCAAAAGATAGTTTGTGATCAAGCGGGATGTGCAACCCGAAGAAAACAAACACATGGTGTTGGTTTTACGAAACAATCATAATATCGCAAAACAAGAATGGTATTCTTAAGAGTTTGGGTTGAGTAGCCCCGTCTTACAAAGTAGGAAAAGCCCCAAATGGGCAGCTTGTATCGCAGCGCGCAGCTTTAATCCAGTCTGCTCGTCGTCCCCGTGTTGAAGACAGGTGCGACTGTCTGAATTGGGTCGAATTTGATGTTATTTATCTGAGGTTACGCTTTTACTGCTGAACTCTGATGGTGGGAGTACCAACAGCTCGGATAGATATGTGATACGGAGATGAGTGGTGTCATTATAAGCCCGATGGTTCGATATCTGCAATGACAAATTACGTTATCCCTGGGGGAAACGACTCGCTCACCGGCTCGCTCCGGGGGCGGCGGGAACTCCAGGGGGTAAACTGAATTTTACTCGGGATCTCGCCAACATCCTGTTCAGACAATGACTGTCCCTAATTTGGCAAGTCTAAAATGTTGACCCATTATTAGGCCCGCCGCATGGTGCTGCTACATAAAAATCTTGTGTGGTATTTTCGGTCGATCGGGGCGCTGACGTACCTTTATCTGATAGTACCCCTACATAACCGTGTAGATAATTGCTACTCGCAGTACCAATCGAGGTCGGATCATGTGGTGACAGCCTTATTTTGTGAGTAATGTTGGCACCCGCATCGTTCGCTCACTGCGGGTGGCGTTCCCGGTCACCATCGTCCGCCGTAGACACCTCTTACAGCGACTGTTCGGTCTGACGCTTCCCCTAGTTCTACAGGCCTCCTCTGTGTATTTCGTCTGACGTTATCCATAGTTGAACAAGCCTCCTCTGTATAGAAAAATCACCAACCGCGGTGCCATTGCTTACTTTTGAATGGCTGATCCGTATATCTAGGACAAACGTTGCAACTTGATCGATGGATAGGCGGACAGCTACCGCGAGCACGAGGATAGAAGACGCGTCGCGTCGAGGGTACTCACACTAAGAACGCAGATGATACGTCAGCGAAGACATCGGCGTCCAACGCGGTCAGCACATTATTGTCCAAACCCCTGATGGACCACGGAGCCGGTAGCGGAAGACGAAGAAAACAGTTTGGGAAGCGTTGTCAGGAACAACTGCGAATGACTTACGCTGTGTTTATCGAAGGGAATTTTCCGCGGTTGGTTTGGTTGTACATGGTTTATTGCGTACAGTAGGTCGCCCCCCCCGTGCAGAGCACATATAAAACATTGAGTAAACACAGACAAACGAGTGAGTGAAACCAGCACTCACAGGCTGGGTGCACACGCTGTTGCTACCGACTGTGTCGGCGATACCTTGCAATGACCTGGACGATACTCATCCGCGCAGACGAGGCTGTGCACCGTGAAACATGTTTGCATGACACAACTCGCTCTACAGCTTACTCGGTGGGTGCCGGTAGTGACACCGTGAAAGCCCTGCGCGCAAGATCCTTGAAGGAACTTCTACCAGCGGTGATGATGCACTCCTCACGTTGACGGCCCGTATCATACATCCCAAACGTTTAGGTTCATAGTTAAGACCGGTACCCCTGTGTCACCTCAGGTACGATGCTTGGAGACATCAACACCAAGGCGACTCGTTGTGCAGAGACACGTGTGAGTAAAAAATGAAAAAGTCTCCCGCTCAGCTGCAGCAGGTCTAGATGGGACCCAGTCGGTTGGTCGCACGTGCCTTACGCGGCATTGGATGCTCCCTGCAGAAATCGCTGGCTGCCCTCGGCGAGTGCTGGCGACGACTTCACAAGATAGCTTGTTCGCGCGACCTGGTGGGTTGGCCCCACGCGAAAATATTGGCTGGAATTGAAGAACGGTTGTGACAACAGTTCCGAATGGCTACGTGGGATGCTTACAAATTGTCCATCTCCGTTAAACCGGCGAAGATGCCTGCAGGTAGGGTCGCTAGCTGGTTGTTGCTCAATGACCTGATTTACGATGGCAGCAGACACGATGGCGCAGTGCACAAGCTCAGTGAACTGGCTGTCTTTTCGAATCAAACACGGTTGATGGTCGCCGTGATCGTTATGTCGCGGGGGTCGGCGGTTAGCTGAAACTCGAAACTGTGTTTTTGCCTTTGTTTTAAGCTGACAGCAGTCTCCACAAACCGATTTCAGGAGGTCGAAACTACCGCATACGATAGAGGGCCACGTGCATATACGGGTCGAAGCAGGTATGGTCGTCCACGATAGAACGAGCACAAGATTTTGGTAGAAAGAGTACCCTCGCTTCCCCTGAGAACAGAGTTTGAGCCACGCACAAGCACGGATTTGTATTGTTTTAGTCCCGCGTAGCAAACAATCTCCCGGCAATGATGCATATCAGAAAATTTAAAGCAGAAAAACGGTAGGCACCCAACCACGTGGCTCTAGATGGCGTAAAATATACGTCTTGAAGGCGACCCACCCCAAAATGTTTAATGGCGTGCAGGAATGCTTCAGGGCTACGACCGTCGCGGGCATGGAGCACGGCCGGTTGGCTACACCCCCGTGCGTGAAGATGTCTGGGCTCAATTAGCTGCATATATTGAACGACAAAAAGAAGCACGTCTATACCAGAACGAGGTATACTACCAGGTGATGCATTAAGTACGGCCGATGCGAGGGATCGATTTAATTTGGTGGGCAACGTGGTACCTGTAGCCTTGCGGGATCAAGTCACCCCAAGCTGCCGACGACAATACCAGAATGATTCGTGTGTCTCGACGCCGTGTCTAATCGTGATCCGTGCCATGACCCACCACTCACAAAAACGCCAGGGTCGGTGCCATAGGCTGAAATGCATCAGCGTCGATCGTCGTGAGAGCGTTGCCGTCCAAATCCCTGGTCCAACGCAGGGACGTCGTCGAACGAGTGACAGAAACAATGGGCGGCGCGTCAGTAGTTTTTCCCAAGTAAGTGGAGGTTCGGCATCAACTCTGTATTTACTGAATGTTGTATCAACACTCAAGGTTAGAAGGCGGCAATGCGGTGTCAATATCACACTCACAGAGTGAGCACAGCCGGCATATCCACGAACAAGTCAGACGGTAAATCCGTAAGCATGTTTCTGCTGAGTGACCTGTAAAATTGCACACGTCACGGCGGAGAACGAGAGACGCAGCGGGGAACAGGGGGATAAAGGCAAACACCGGTGCTTTTATGATCATAAGCCTGGGGGAAGATTGAATCAGCTTGCGAGAGAGCTTACGGTCAGGGGGTGATACGTTCCGTTGCAGTACCGGAGTCATCCCACGGTAGAGGGTGAGGCATCAGTTTCTGAGCTCCAAACACATGGAGAAAAATATCTCACCCGAAACATGACTTCGACGACATTCGTTCGCGTAACTCGGTCCACAGTTCTTTGCTCTAGCCCTAGAACGAACATACGCGAGAACCTATCATACCAGTCTGTACTGTAGTTCCTCGCTTAAGGGGCTCCGCCGGCCAGAAGAGTTGGCCACAAAGCTGTAACCCGTACCGTGGGAGTATCGGTCGACCAAAACGCGCACTCTAAAGTGACTCTGCATCTCTATTGAACCCGGATGTAAAATCCGCTGTATATACTTGGTTGTCGCAGGGTAATGAACCATTTCATGGTGGCCGCGCACATCGCCACACCGAAAATGACGAAAAGCGAAGTATAGCACATACACAAGGTTGCCGCTAATATTATGCGAATCTTAAATGCGTTCATCCTACCGCGCAGTCTTAGGTTATCCGTGATCGATGCATGGGCTGCACAGGTCGGGTCTGTAATTGACATACGTACGACGACGGCGTGGCGTGGGCATAGTACTGGCTGAGGACCTTCAAGCGCTAACGCCGCTCCCGTTCATATTGCTATGACGACTGACGAAAACGGCGCGCACGTAAGGTTGCACTGCGAGCAAGAAATGGTGCGCCATATTATGCATTGTAGTGCGGGACAACCGGCGGTTGCCGCACGTCGGTGGTTTGTAAACGCAATGATGGAGCCCTTGCAGCTATCAAGACGCCCACTGTGACGACAGCCAACGGGAAAGCCAAAGGGTCTTGACAAAACATTACGATAGATACCTCGTTGTGTTTCTCACGACATCTGCTTATACATCTCGAGAACGAAAACACCGCAAGGTGTATTTGCTGTCACACGCAACAGGGGGAAAATACAAGAAGCCACGTGTAAGAGCAAAGTGTTTGTATCACTTAGGTTTGAACCACTGGTCGAAAAATACAAACACAAAGTCATGCCGGTGGCCTTGATTGTCCACCCTTTTTGAGGTGCCGGAAGACCTCCCGCGCGTGCGTGCACGTCGCACTACGTAAATACGGTTACACGTGCGAGGCATTCTACGACAGAGGTGTTAAGAGCAGCATGTTTTTTCTAAAGCTCATCGCTTTGGGAGCTCTTTGTCTCACCAAAAGATTGATTTTAAGCAAACCGGAAGTGCAATTCGATGAACAAACCCGTGGCCCATCTATATAGAAACGAATACTGCAAACTGCAAAAACAGAACAACATTCAGACGATTTCGGGCTGTATGCCCCGTCACCCAGAAAGTAAAAACACCTAAACGTGCTATTAATAGTATCGTAAAACGCGTCGTGCATCAACCGAAATCCAGAACATTCCCAGGTGCCAACGCTTATGGGTGTTTTCACACTGGTTCAGATATTGGTTATATGAGAGTAACTTCGATCGCACCCCCATGCACCTTCCGAAACCATGACTACTCACACAGCCAATATGTTAGCACGTCCGACCGAGTCGAAACACGCTTTGAGGTCGTCGATATCAGCATCTCCGATGCCGCAGTCATACAAAAACAGCCTGTAGAAGAAGAACACAAAGCGGGGAGCGCGACGGAAGTATTACCGTGTCAACGTGAACATCTATACCTGTTATTCTGCGCGACGATTCGCAATGTTTGACCCTTCCGCTTACGTTAAAACTCAAGTTCGGACCAGGAAATGTACGAAACACTGAAAAGGGAGCGACCGATCAATCACAGCGTACTGCCACGGAATAGAGATTGGGTACGTATATTGATACCAGGGCGCTGTCATGACCATAACCATACTTCAAGCACCGATATGTTTTGAATACTAACGCAAAAGCAGCCTGGCGAACCACGTCATGGTCTACAAATATAAGTTTGATACATTCAAACGACGTTATAATGTACTATTAACAGACTAGCTCTTGAGCTAAAGAAAATCGTTAGCCAAAATATAGTTAGCCAACAAAAAAAACCTGTCTTCCGTATATATATGGCTCTGCGAATACTGCACGTTAAATGTTTACCGGTACGTACCACCCTTAACGACTTCGGGCTGTACCTATTTTGGCTCGGGTGTTGCTCATTGCTCACACCTCATCATCGTCTGGAACAATTTCATTATCCCCGGCGAAGAATTAACCTAAAACTTATAACTCACGAATTCACGCTGGATAGTACGCAGCTTCCGTCAGACAGGCAGCTTTCACCTGGATCGAGACCAAACAGACGAGCAGCAATGTGTGGCGAGAGAAGAGTCAGTAAACTCGACTTACTATGACTCACTCTAGGCCAATAATTGAAAAACTCGCGATTTTCTCTCGGCCGGAGGAACGTTTGGTATGAAGCACTCACCACGACACGTCCACGATAGTCAGTGCCGACGTCCTTTTTTTTTCTGCTTGTTTAGCTTCCATGCCGACTACACAAGTGCGGTGTTTACCGCTTCTTCTGTCTCGAAGATAGGGGAAGCGATAGCCTCCAACACGCACTTTTCACTACTACTCCAGACATGATCCGACTCTCACTCCGAAAAGCTTGTCCCCATACAGGGCGGGGGTGGGGGTATTCCCAATCTCTGGTTAACGAGGGACGAGCTTGATTTGTTCACTCACCATGCACTGAGCTAGTGAAGGAGACCGCCAGCACGGCGGCTGTAAGCGTCTTCGTTAACCAAGTCATCTTGAGCTTAGTCTTCGGCAATGACACAGGGCCCCTGGCAAGTCAGCCACACACACCGAGCGCACGTGTATGCGTTGGTCGGGCACACGGTATGATACGACTAAGAATATGGGCTCTTAGTCAAATGACGTCTAACTTGGGCAAGACCTTAACTAAATCATTTTACTACTATTAATACGAGTGACACCGACATTGAGTATCCACGAGCACTCGCTGTTCGATAGGTTGGATTTCGTGTAGTGCTCCCAGGTGAGCACGATATCACAATCCAGATTAACTTCCTTGCCCCAAACAGGGGCCCTTGATTTTTGTTACAAAGTTGTTTCTTGTATGTTGCCCTGTACTATACCTGGTATACCGTACTACAGCCATCACATGTTTGAAATTCTCGGCCCGGCCCGGCCCGGCCCGGCTCGGCCCCGGCCAGGCCCGCACTATCGGTCCACGACAATCATAGTAAATTCCGATGAAATACGGCACGCCAGGCAGCGTTTCTCAGCTGAATTCCACCAGGGTAATGCTTAATAGGTAGCGAAAAGTCTAAAGGGGTGCAAAAAGGAGCGAAATTTCGATGAAAACTCGGCAGGGCGGGCAAACGACAGAGTACTACGGCAATAATGGTTAACTTTTATTTCCATAATGAATACTATTCATAGGTTGTATATACCTGGTATTATGTTTAATGTTTTATATGATATGAAACATCGATATTAACGGAACGTGCGTGCGTGCACTGGCCGATCAGTTACCCACAGAACGTGCGTGCGTGTACTGACGCTTTTCAGCCCCTTCGAGACTTGCGATCGACTCTAGGTCGACTGAAGTTTTCGAATATATTTACAACTAAAGGGGTAGCCGGCAAAAAGTAATAATAACGTCCGCTACAGCAGCATGCTGTATTATATATCATCGTACCTGGTATGGTCAGTTGGGCGGCCATTTTCTGACGTGGACCGCAGGCGACGTCGTCTGGATGTTGCGTGGACAAAACAAACTAATTGAAACGATGCAAATCCTTCATTTCATATATCCATATCATACGGCATTTTCATGACGCTTTCATGGCAACTATGCTGGCTCAACGGTTAAACGGTGTCACTGTCAAGGCACAGATACCTGCCAAGGCACGGTTACCTGCCAATGCGCACCATAGTGAGGCAGTGAAGCCCATGGTCGAGTGACACAAATATCAGAGGACGGCCCATGGCTGACGGCACTGCGTTACCACGGCCTTGCCTCATGAATTACTTCGTTTTCTATCGCCACAGCAACCTAACCGTAACGCTCGGATTGGGATTAGGATTTGGATGTTGCTAATAATAGTACGCGTCCTACGATAGAGGTATTAATAACACTCTTCGGTGTTTCATTTTCAGAATGACTTGGCTCGTTAAAAACCCACATTCATGTCACAGTCTTGCTTTACAATGGATTCTGTGTGTTGGGTTAGTTAATCCGGTTGCATTTAAGGTTTACTCTCGAACAGTTTGTGGTTATGATGAGTACAGAGAGAGCACCAAGAGCGAGGAGCTCGGAAAATAACCTGCAGAATGTATTCTAGGTAGAGTTGGGGTCAGGTGCAGAGTTAGAATTGTCACGGCACATTTGGTTCACCAATGCTACGGTAGCGGCAGTGCCCGGGAGTTCTTTAGTCGAGATGAGGCCGTTTTAGCACCCCAATCAACAGACGAACACTGGCGTGTTGCTGCAGAAAACCATTTGACAATGCTAGAGCGGTAGCTACGAAAAAACCTAGTGCTGGAAATCACGATATTATTGCGAAGAAGCAGGGTACTCACTTGCTCGCGCGATGTGATACATGTATATACAGAAATATTTAATGTATCATACTACCAGGAACACCCAGAAGTATATAATGCTCGTGTAGTCTGTACATTGAAAAGGATTTGGCTTCAAACAATTACCCAAGAAGGGTTGATCTTAACCCCTTTACAACTGCAAACCCGTTTTGGGGGACAAAAGTACTTGATAATAGTACAGGGAGGGGGTTTGGGGTTCTATAGGGGTTAACGAAGAGTGTCTGTTATTTGCTGACTGATATTTTGATATTTTGTTTTTTCCCCAAAGTAACTAAGAAAGAGCAGAAAAAATCCAATACCGGAAAAGCATCACCTGGAAGTTGTTAGGTATTCCTTGGGTGTTTTAGGTTTTTGGTACAAGAAGAGTAAAAAGGACCAGGAAGCGGCACCGTGCTTACTGCTCCACCCCTCACAAGCACAGACGACTGGTCAGGCTTGTCCCAAGGTCCTTCACAGGCCATGACCAAACGTAAAAGGCGGAATTGCATTCTGGGCTGTCGTGGTCGAGTTGTCAGAGTGGCCGCACCGACGAGGGTGACTGAATGAGCTCGCTGAGGGCAGGGGCTGAGACGTTTGTCGCGTTCGGCGTTGTAGCGCGACGAGTTGGTGATGGATTTGACTGCCCAAGGAATGGACGCCTGCCTACGAGCCACGCCGACTGCAGCAAAGGGACTACGACACGGATGGTTTCCGCGAGCGCTGCTGCTGTAGTGGCGGTTATGTGCCAGGTGGACGATTGTTGAGTGAGGCAGCTGCAGCCGTACTCGTTATGGTTCACCCATTATCGAATTCGAGAAAAAATCCGAACTTTCAGCATAATAAAACGAAATTTCATACGTGTCGTTATAATCGACCCTTATGACACTATCCGGTAATTTTCACGGCAAGGCCAGTAAAAACATTTGATGGCCAGCCATGGCAGTTGGCGCCATGACGGCCTAAACAAAACCCTTGGCACCGCTATGTTGTTGACACTGCTCACACGTCATCTATGAACGCCCAAAAAATAGCAGGACTACCCATCCATGGCGTTACGATGGCACTTCCATGCCATTGGCACGATAATGCAGTGACAGCCCATGTCGTGCCAAAGAAACCGACGGTCGGTCGTGTCAAACAATATACCATGAAGGCGATCGCAGTGCTATCTGGATCGCTGTGGTCCGGCATTGCAACCGATAGGGACGGCCCTGACGAACCATGAAAACATCAAAGGAAGTACTTCGTGCATATATAAACACGCCCCCCCCTCTGCTTCAAACCTCATCGCCCCCATCAAATCTTTAAGCCTAGCACCTTTTCGTGCAAAAGCTCCTGTTCATCGGTACAATCTAAAACATATTAACTAAC
>JBBMKB010065477.1:0-15395 GCA_037833945.1 Alaria marginata
TCGTGCGAGATGGTACTCGACGACGCCGTAGCAGCAACCAGTACACCGTACGGACACCTATGGTGGATGGTACAGCTCCGCACACGCTTGATCGGCACAGTTGCACTACGCTCTGGCGCTTATACCATACCGACATCCCCGACAGGGCCGGCGCACTCCTGGAAGCAGACGGAATCGCCAATCGTTGTATCAGTGCGACTGATATCACCGTCCTGCAGCTGGACACCTACAGGTGGAGCGTCCTTCGTCTGACGTCAAATTCCTCTCTAATCTTCTCGCCGCGAACACGTTCGCCGCGTGAGCATGTGGCGTCCGGAGATGCGCTAAGCATTAGCAATGGTGTGAGTAGATCCACGTCGCCGACAAGTATTAAGGAGATATAATACATTTGCTCCATGTACTTGAGAAACATCTACCAGGTAAGTCCGTATTGGCGCTCGCGCTGACGCGATGACTGACGCGTGCGTGCACTGCCATCAGAGCGTTGGCCGTGCCGGGGTTGTTGTGCAGGGCTGATTGCTGGAGCTCAGTGCGGCCATGCCGATCTAACGCGTCGACAAGGGCACCATGCTCCAGAGTTGTCCATGAGTCCGCGCCGACGGAGTGCACCCACAAATGCGCCATGCTCCACAAGGGCCCGTGCGGCGTACCGGTTGTTGCTACGCCGGTAGCAGCCAAGGGATTAATTCGTTCCTCACCCGAGCAGATGGTACGAGGAGACGGGTCAATCACGAGAAATTTCGGAATTAGGCCCACATCGTCGAAGAACGGTAAGAGGAGCGAACATTTCGGGTCAGGTACCTGGCCAGACAAGGAGAGTAACTTGGTTAGACGAATGGTTTGGTGCAGGTACTTGGTCGGGAAATTATTCAACCAAGTACCTCAACCAAGTTTCTCCTCTCGTCTTACTCTTCTTCGACGATGTGGACGTGCCACTATAGCGCCGTATGCTTGGCGCGTCTCCCAATGCCACCTGCATGCACATGTAACGTGTTGTTCGTGTACATCGCCGCTTCTGCCGTATCAGCAACCAGTACGCCGTACAGAGGCACATGGAGAACGGTGCACCTGTGGATCATACTCCACACGTGTGCGTACGATGTGATGGTTAGTACTACGGCCGTAGCTGCCATATACTACATAAGAAATACAGCCTCCGCACAAGAAGATGGTATTGAGAAACGCGCCCAGCACAGGCAGTTTCGTAAGCAGCGTGTCACGTCACGAAAAAATAATAAGCGGAGAGGAGAGGTTTGGTGCACGTGTTCTATGAGCTCTTATCACCAAAGTTCTGATGGATAGGTTTTTTTACGAGGGAGACCCCGTGAAATTGGGGTGCCAAAAGGCGAAAGTGCCCTCCATGACCTTGGAACCCCCCATTCCAAGCGAATGTAAACTTAAACAAACGAAATACATCCAAGTTTTGCCAAAGGGTCGCAAAACACCTGCGCAAAAAAATAGGGTCTGATTCGAATAAATCGCGCGGAAGTTTGACGGGGAACGTATTTAGGGCACGAGTATCTAGCTTGATTTTGCTTATTTGCTGCTGTGTAGGCATGCAGGCTAGCACCCGAACCGTAAAATGTAATCTGCATAGGAACCAGGAACATCGTCCAATATGACGTATACCCTGATATGTAATATCCCTCTATCTTTCGCTACGTAGGCATTCTTCTGGGGGTCTATATATGCTGCGTGCTGACGGCTGGCCTTGGGCTCCTGCTGAGTTCAGAGGTAAAGCTTGGGGGCGGTCGATTATTTTTCGAGCAGCGATAATTTGCGGTTTCGACCACGTTCGTTACAGATTTGGCCATGCCGGTTGCTTTTCGACGATATCAGTTCTGGCTTCATCGATGTTGGCTGTCGTTTAGGCGGTATTGTTTACTTTCCGACTATTTCTAGACTATATCGGTTGCGATTCGACTAGGCTGCTTGTGGGGGTGGCGATGCTTGATTTTTCAGCGATGTTGGTTGTTTTGGGGTGTTTTTGATAACTTTCATCACCACGCATGCTGGATGCGTAATCGACGCTGTAGGCTGTATTTTCAGCACTTATGGCTACATAATCGACTGTTTGGATTTCGGTTTCGACGAGGTTGGTTACGTTCCGATTAGTTTGGCGAATCCACCGACATCGGTTGCTTTTACATGATGCAGGGGTGCGTTTTTGGTTACGAGGTTGGCTTCAGCGGTTTCAGTTGCGTTCTCGACGATTTTGGTTGCCTTTTCGGCGATGTTGTTCGCTTTTTGGCGCAGGCCAGTTACCTCTTTGGCAACTTCGGCTGGTTTTTCGGTGTTGTCCTTTTTCCACGATATGATCGCTTCTATTGCAGATCATCCACACTTGTAGCGGTGTAGCAGCGATCAGGGCGCCTAGACAAGAGCACATGGCCTCACCGAATGAACTTGCCCAAGCCCGACGACGTCAGGTTCCAGCATTGCCCAAGCGAAGGCCATGGATGACCAGTACCCTGGGTAATGTCATGTTCATAATAGTATTTTCGGAATGTCGAATGTCGAACCTCGAATTTCAATTATCGCCGGGGGTGTACTCATTTCATGCATAGCCATAGTCGTATGACGGAAGCCTCCCTACAATACCGGGACAGAGCACGCCGGGCTTTCACCGACCAGGCAGATATCGCGTGCACCAAGCGCAAAGCGTCGTGAGGTGTTCGGAGAGGCGCATGAAGGGTATGCTGCATAGTACTATTACGAAGGCCCATAATAAATCTATACAAAGCGGATTCACTTTTTTTTTCATCTTCCCAGAATAATTGTTTTTTTCGCTATTTTTTCCCTTTTTTTACTGCAAGAAAATGCTTGCATCTGGACATATCAACAAAGGTACAGACACACGCAGGGGCCCTGACCCCTCGACTATGTCCCACGGAAAGCTGAGGCCTTCAGCTTTCCAACGATGCTACTTGTACCCGAAAGTATGAGGTTGCAGGCGAGGCATAAGTGGAAACGGGAGGTTGGGGTGCCGTTCTTGCGACGCTTGTATCTGCCGAACGACAAAGGTTCTCGCGGAACTGAACTCGGACATTTACGGGCCAAATCATGAGCTTTCCAGTGATGCAAAATACGTATCTTTCCGAGCAGAATGTGGGTTGGACCGTGCTCCCCCGTTCAAAAGTAGTGTATTTTTTAGGACCCGTTCTTACCCACCTTTTTCTCGCCTAGAACCCTATACTTTCGGCTGTACGTAGGATCGTTGGAAAGCTGAAGTATTCAGCTTTCCATCGAACCTACCCACATGGTTTTAGTGTCCCTCTGTGCGTCGGTGAAAGTATGTCCACATACAGATACGTTTCTTGACAAAAATTGCAAAAATGTTGGGCCCAAAACAATAATTCCGTTATGAAGAAAAATCTTTTTTGAGGGCATATTATTTATGGACCTCCGTAATAAAAACCACTTGTGAGGCGAACTTCGGCACCTTGTGGGTGCCTTCTTGCATGTGGATGACAGCTTCGAATGGATCCGTTTGTTTTCTGATTACGATAATTTAAAACCCTCATCTTGATGTTCCGGACTATTCAGATATGAGGATACAATCTGTTGAGCTGTTTTATCACCAATCTCCCCTCGGTGCTCGGTCTCGAAAGGGATACGTGGTCCGTGGTCTAATGGCTAAGTCAAGCAACAAATGAGTACGCCCCCCCCCCTCCCCCCCTCGGGGGCCACGATATTCGAAAGTAGAGGTGCGAGATTTGATATTTTGAAAGGCCTATTTTGAACACCCGAATTACGTACGCTGCTCGATTCGCCCACCCTACTCCTCGAATTCCGCCCAACCCGACCATTGCCCAAGCCGAACGCTGTGGGTGTATCGGACCGAGAGAATATGCGGGTTCTCGACGAGGTTCCAGAGAGGCACCCATTGGACGGAAAGGACACCCCCCTTGAGGCTCATCAAAACTCCGCCAGTTGTCTCGGCCCCAGCCACCCAAAACTTCGAATTTGGCAACGATAAGGTTGGATGGAACCGGCCAAAGGAGCGGACGAACCGTGATAAAGGAGGCGTAGAAGGGGTAGGGGGGGGCAGGGGGGGAGACAAATACACCCGCGTGACTCTGGATTATATCGGATGGCAGCCTGCTGTGCCCAGGGAGGTGCATCAGGGGTCCAGACCCCATGGGGCAGGAGGGCGAGCGGGTGGGCGGGGGTGGAGAAAAGGCGTCGCCCTGCACCAACCTCCCAACGCGGGAGCGAGGAGTGGGTGAGGGGGGATCTGTCATCATGCCCCAATTGTGTTTTTGTTTAATGAAGCGAAAGTTACGAGTGTGGTGCTACAGGCGCGCAATCGATGCTGTCTTGTTGTTTTCTCCGTTCATTTTTTCAAGACAGGCACCACTGACGCGCAGCTTTCGTTTTCCACGATTGACTGTCCCGCGGTAAGCGACAAGCCTTCGACCGAAATGGACGTCTTACAATCAATCTTTCGTACGTTTATAATATTTCAGCCATATTTGTAGAAGTCTGTGGTGCCGCTAGGTTCGTATACTTGATGTATGCCAGGTCAGCCGCCCTTCAACATGGCTGTCCCCTCTTTGGAATGCCGCCCAGACAGTCCCTGTGGTCGAGCGGTCAGGACCAGTAACGCTCGGACGAAAACGCAGAGAAGAAAGCAGGGGGTGAAGAAACAGGTCTCAAAACAGAAAAAAGGGCCAGAAAAAAGCCACGTACATGTCCAGATGAGTGGTTCCCCCGGTGAGCCGCCTACACCAGATTGCGGGGAAGCTGATCCATCGATGGTGCTTCGCCTCAACGCGACACGGATAACGCGAAGGACTTCGATGGCAAACTCACGGGTCTCGACGCCGCAACTTATTGCTGCCCCCGCAAATAGCCCAACGGTTCTTTATGCTGGCGGCGGAGGCATCAACCAATGACGGGGGTCAAAATATGCCCAATAGCATCCAGGCCTACCGTACGGTAACACACGTATTCTGCAGTTGTGATACATGCCACCCCAACATGCTAAGACGATGGACAGACACTCTTCTCACCCATCATGCGCAGCCATCTCGGTCGTAAAATATGCGCCCGCGTTGTCTTGTCGGCTTCCTCCATAATCGGCGTAGGTATCGGGGGCAACAGGGGCCAATCGACGCCAAAAAAGGAAATGGGACGCGATGTGGAGGAGAGCGTGGGGCAGGAAGTGTAGTACAAGTATGCCCAAACAATAAAAGAGAAAATAGGGTGAAAGATACAACGGTTGACGGGATAGTTCACCAATCAAACTGGCAAATGTTTTCGTATTCCGTTTTCTCCCAAAGGTTTACCGGGATTAGGTTATCTATAAGCCTTACCGATATACGTGTACTTCGAAACATACTAAGGGGGTATGCCGGTATTACGAAAACTATGTTCATGCACAACTGATCAACGATTCCGTCAACCGTTTACCATCCACCGTTTTCTCTCTTGGTCAAGCATCCCCCACGATTATTGCCCCAACCCGCCACCCCCGCCCCAGCGACCCATTGCCTCAACTTTACCCCCTGTTCGCCGGTCGACCACGCCAACCTCCTCAGCTACGCATCTTGTACTACCATGGAGAAGGCCCGGAAGAAGATTTTGCCGGAAAAAACATGACCCGTGAAGGTTTTATCACCGAAATGGTTGTTCATTGCCGGTGAGGGGTGTATCTTTCGTCCCACGATACATCACGTGCACACCTGCATTATTCGTGCGTAACCTTTAATTGAGCCTGCCCAGCAGCACGGTATCACCACGTGCTGGCCTTATTTCAGGCTACGAAAAACCGGGTGTACGCTTGTGAAGTGCAAGTTGTGCAATATGCTACTGCTGTATTGTGGGACGACAGGCGCACCCCCGACCGACAATGAACCACCACCCCGGTATTGAGACCTCCACGGGACAAGTCTCGTCTGGCAGAATATCCTTCCGGGTCTTCTCCCAGGTTATGTCTAACGGAAGAGGCTATTGGCGTAGTCGGCAGGACCAAAAGGAGGGAAAGAGGAGCACAGACCGAGTTTGGGGACATAGAATGAAGGGAAAGCCCAGGGGGTGCTCAATCGCACGCCATGAGAGAACGAAGGGTAGACGGCGCAATGGTTGGCGAGAACGTTGATCAACAATACCTGTAAATGTTATGTAATAGCTGTAGAAGCGTACTCTTCTGAATGTGGTTACTCTTCATTTCAGTGTCATATTCTGCCATCAATATCAGATTGTAGGGTCATCTTTAGAGCTGTTAGTTCAACTTTCTGAATACCCCTACCTTTGGTCCTACTTGGAACAACAGCGGTATACAAGGTTGACTGTTCGCTCATCTTCCTGCGTACGGCCGCTGCTGCTGCTGAGCAACAGTAGTAGCGGTACACTAAAGGTTAAACGACCAGCTCAAAACATCGCTCTTACACCTGGTGATATTGACAAAAGTTGAACGTTGAAGGGTATAAATGTTCGGAAGGGTCTACTTCTATCATTTTTGCTTGGATCGATAGTACCGGTAAGTAATGTACACGTACACGCTTCCAAACATTTTTCTGCTGCGATGCTCTACTTAAGTTAGTTGCACCAGTTGCAAAAGTGTTATGTATAGAGTTAATTGTTCTAGCTTCTGTCTGTCGTGGCTGCTGCTCCTGTGCTACTGTGTTGCTCTGAAAAATAGCAAAGATAGCGTGATGTTAGCCTCCGCTCTTGCTTCCTGTATTTTCACGGCGCGAAATATTCCAGAAATGAAAGCAATCACACTGTGGGACATTCTTGCGCGGAGAGGCCTCCGTATAAGAGCACCACGTAAGACTCTCAAGTATTTATATGGCCGCCAGCATTTCCTGGTTTTTTGCCCGTCCCATTAGCCCTTGGCATTAAAGTTTTGCCGCTATTTTGTCGTAACTTTGACACGGGGTCTCGAGCGCCCCCCCCGCCCTCCCCCTATTCGTGTGCACCCCCCCCCCTCCCCCAGTTTCACCACGGCACACTCCTCCTTGGATTTTTATCGCGCAATATTTTCGCCAGTCAAAAACGTATCATGCGATAAATACAACAGTATATCGTACTCCGTACGTGCTCGGCGAGCCGGGTGATTGCAGCTCCACCGACACCGGGTCAAGCGGGCCTGTCCACGGGACCCGAACGTTCTGGGCTGTCGCCACCCACCTCAGGCGCGGAGGCTGCTGCCTGGGTGGGTAGGCCAAGTGTATCAAATATTAACCATGGCGCTGCTATCACCCCCATCGACATCACCCCCCCATGAGAAACCACACCCCCGTGATACGCGAAGTAAAAATCGAATAAAATGTATGCCCGTTCTCACCGAGATCCTTTACATGACACCCCAACGCAGGAAATCACCCAGGATGATTACAAAACTAGAACACAGAACAATTATCACCCGGGGTGGTTTCTTATAGGCGACATACGGTAACATCAACTACCGTATTTGGCTTGAGAAACCACCTTGAGTTATAATTACTTTGCGTTTAGTTTTTGCTATCACCTGGGTTGGTTTCCTACAGTGGGGTGGTATATAACGGACCCCGGTGGTATTGGGCTGCTTTGTTCGAGTTTTGTTTTGTTTGTAGCCGGGGGTGTGATTTCTCGTCGGGAGTGTTACATAGATGGAGGTGATAGCAGTACGATGGTTAAGATCTGGCACATTTAGCGCACCCACGCTGGCAGCAGAGGGGGGTCATGTAAAGGAGGTGCACGCGCGCCGGTGTATTTGGTACTTGTTGGCGTATCCAGGCGGGGGGGGGGGGGGGTTCTCCCTTCTTTCAAAACTGTAGGCTTCAGACCATAGACCCTCGCATCCTTACAATGCCTGGACGGAGCACGTCGGGTTTTCACCGACCAGATAGACATCGCGTGCACCAAGTGCGAAGCGTCGTGAGGTGTTCGGAGAGTCGCATGAAGGGTGAGCTGCATCCTACTGAGAACCACTCCCGCACCTTGTGCGTACTTTCTTGCATCTGGATGACAGCTTCGAATGATGTTATTTTCTGGTGTGCCCATTTCCAGAGACAGCAAATGGGATATTATGTAACTGCCTCGTGGGTGCCTTACCATATGCACACTACGTGATATAATCCCCCTTTGGCTGAGTTAAGGTTCGCCACTCGGCACGATATGATCTAACTCGACCACCATCTTGGTTACCGCCAACACATGTAAGCGAGGGGGAAAAAACGGTACCCTGGTGGTCTAGCTCACGTAATGAGAGGCGTGTTTTACAGCGTCGTTGCCGACCGACGCTGGTACCAGCGGAGGTGGGTACTCACAGGCGGTGAGAACAAGGGGGTGGCAGGCGGTGCCGTAGCTACAGACGCTGTGGCTGGAGCGCCGCGCGCTGTTATCGAAGCTTGAGGCGCAAGTGCAGCAGGGGTGGTTTCAGGGCCGCCGGAACAAAGATGCAATTGCGGCTCCACTCGTGACGTGGGGCGCATGGGATGGCCTCCATATTTTTCGTTGGATAGTTAGGCTATGGGATTGTTCATCGGGTAGCACTTTTGTTTTTCTCCGAATCCGTTTTTGGGAGAGAGGTATAGAACTCCCCAAGTGAGGCGCCTCAGAAAAAACATGTTGCACCTCTATCTTAGCATCAAGAAGTAAGTGTGTTCGTAGGTTGGAAAGTAAATATACCGTACCACTATACCACCATTCACCGGCCGATGAAGAACGCGGGGGGCTTGTTCGATCCGTCGGGAATCATCGTTGCTTGTGGTTGTTTTCAAGGACGCCAAAGACCAAGACTACGGTGGGGGCGTCACTTATTTTTTTAATTTTTGAGCTTGCGTCTTTTTCGGCTTCAGAATATGCACCGCCACGATGGGATTGTAGTGCTTTTGTTACGCTGCGAAAAACAAAACACGTTTAAGTCCGTTTTTGAGCGAGGTATGCTACTGTAGAACCAATCGCGTGTGTGGCCTGTACTAATATTAAGTGAAAATGGGGTTACTCCCCCTACCGCAGCCTCGGTCAAAGGCGTTGTTGTACGCATGATACGTACGTACCCAGTACCCACGCGCAATCCCACAGAACATACATTTTTTCCCTCCGTCTCTGTGGGTTATCGTGTTCGCCGCTGTTACCAGAAGGGCGCGGGGGGGTGGGGGCTTCCACCACAGTTTTTGTCCGCGTTGGTTTCAACGTCTCAAGCACGTGCCATACTAGGTACTCGTACGCGCGGTTTTTACCTGGTTGTATTGTATTAGACCCTTGACGGCCCCGGAAGGCGTTGCGTCCACCCAGCCCAGTGTTTCCAGGCAGACTGTCTCCCATCCCGATTTCAGAAAATAGACGAAACGGTGACAATGGATATACCTGGTATAGACTAAAGCGATGCGCGATTTCTGTACACCATAGGCTTCTGTCCGCCCCCATTTCGAAATCAAAAGTTGGAGGTGACTAAAAAATTAGCTCTACGCGCTGAACTTTCTGTGTGCCACCGGCTTCCGCACCTCCTCCCTGTCCTCTCCCTGTCCTTCGGTTTCCGCCAAAGGCCCCGTCAGTCCTTCCGTTTTCAACTTCAAGAGATTGAGATTGACCAATTGGTTGATCAACGATCCGCGATCTTGACCTGTTGCTTGCATGTTATTTTAATTTTATGTTTTGCTCATCCCATCTGTTACCTTCGCACTTTGTATATCTCCTTCTCTCTCCCTAGACGTGACTCAGACCCGGGGCCACTAAGCAGGTTCTTCTCCCCCCTCCCCACTACGCCTTCAGTTTTATCGCGAGAAGGGTACTGCACTTTCTTCCCTCGTCGACTCGCATCGAATCGTTGTGCTTACCCATCCTATAAAGCGCTCTCGGTAGTTGGTGTCACTAGAAGTAAAATATCCATACTACCGAGATTTGAACCCCCGACTCCAACCCTAGTAGTATTCCACTGTAGACCACCGGTATTCGGTGTTGAGCTTTCGATCAAAAACACAAAGACACCTCAACTTTTGACATCAAGAATTTCGTCGAGCCGCGTCCATGTTGGCTCGCTGCATGTGTATTTACTATCACGCGTGATATTCAGAGTACCAGGGTGTGATTTAACTCATGAAGGGTGCAGATCGGTGACCCCCTTGATTGATGGTATTATATCAGGGTCAACAGAACGCTTTAGAAAAGTCTTCAATGATTTTATTTGTCAGAGATATTTTGGTACGTTCGTGATCATCTTGGTATATTTTTTTAAAAAACAATCAAATACGTCAGCCGTGAGTTCGATCAAATCAATGGTCGGTACTCATCTTTGCAAATTACGTGATAATCTTGGTATATTATTTACCAGGGTAGTTGGTTGATCGTTTGGTTTGATTGGCGGCGCATCGCCATCTCGAACTTTTTTTCAGCTGACTGCTTGTGATACCTGGTGGGTGATAACCAGCTGGTACGACGCCGTGGCAATTTCAAGATCTTGCCTATTTTTAGTTCAGCCTAGTGGACGACTCTTCGCGATCTTGAACTTGCTATATTTTCTCACATGGGACGGGGGTAGTACCAGCACGGAGTGTATGCTGTAAGGTATACGTACAACTTCGAGCCAGAAAAAAGTTTATAGCCCAGAAAAACTTTTCATTCCAGCTCCATCGACAGTTAGTTGTAGAGTCCGAGAGGTTTCCTGAGCTCAGTCAGGTCTTCTCAGCTACAAAAACAAGCAGAAAAAGCACGGGTTAACTTGTATTGTGCAGGACGGGTTATCGTCGGCGGTATTATATGCCTGGTAATACCGGGGTTCGAGCTGGGGTTTGGAGAAGGTCCAGTAAAGCAGCACCATGAAAATAATCATTTAATCGTTCATGCTTTTTTCTCGACCTCCTCACTTGCGCCTAACATTGCTCCCCTCTATCTAAACGTCTGCACTCAGGAGGTGCTCCTACAGTAGTAGCAGTGCGTTGCTTATTTACTACTGACCTTGTAACAGCACCAACAGCAGCACTATGTACACCGCAACTGTGCCGACCGCGAACGTTTTTGCGTGCAGGAATCAGGTGGCACGCACTAACTGGCTACAAACGAAATATGTCGATGACTTGGCGGGAACTCCGATGAGATTCTAAGCGTAAAAGGTTCAATTTTCCAGCCGCTTAGTTTTCGGTCCTGGAGTTGGTCAGTTTGCAATCTTGGCCTCGCTCTCATCCTTACCTGGACGTTTTATAGCCCAAGAGAGTGATTGGGACTTTGTCCTTAGATTTCGAGCATGATGAGGGTGAACTGTTGTCGCGTGAACATGGGGAGAACGCAAAAACAGCAGAGACATTCTCGATTTTGTTGGAATGAGTATGACGCCTCAGCTGCGAGATCGAGAATCTTGTCGAAACTCATGTTTGCAAGCTGCGTGTGGTGCTGTACTTTGATCGCGCGTGCTACAGGGTGTGTATGTCCTCTTTGAATCGAACAAGGTTTCGGTGCATATCAGTAGAAAGTACCTTAAAACATTGACAGCCGAACGAACCAGCTGAGGAATACGAATCTGGTCCTCTACATTGCACCCGGCCAAGCCTCGGGAGAACAGACGTGACAAGCGATAAGGACAAGCCGGAAGGCAGTTAAAAAAACGACACAAAGAATTACCTATGTCCGCTCAGTAGGAGATACAACCACCGAAAAAGGGTACAACCCGAAACTCCCTACCGTACCGAAATTTTGCGATGGTGCACAATCGTTACACATATACTGTAGTATATCTGCCATTCACACCCACCCGTAAGACGGTGGATGCACGAAAACCGCATTTATAGCGGGCGGTTTCCGCCAGCAATTGCCACCAGCACAACCGAGGGAGTGCCTGAAAAAGAGAAGACGACAAACCACGGCACCAGCGATCAAAATGAAAAACAGATCGGCTGCCTGTGATCACAGGACGGACGTAAAAATTGTTGTTTTTTTAATATGAATAGCTATTTTCACTTAGTTTTAGACTACCCCCCCCCCCCCGTCTCGAAAAAAACGACAAATCGGGCGTGTCATTTTGTTTTTTTGCATACTTCTGGCACAACTCAAGTGCCGCTCTCACCTCAATGTTCTGGACCCGAGCCGGCATCTCGCGCATGTCCTTGGGGCCGAAGCACAAATGTGTTTGTCTTGGTGGCTGTCGATACCAGTGTCCCTCGATCATGTTCCATGTTTTAATCCTGCGACATGTGTTGTAATTGCAATTTTGATAGGTGTGGGAAAGGTAGCTACTACAGTAAAGAGTTTTTCGGCGCTTTTTTTCCTCTGAAGTTGTCTATCCTATCATAGCTACAGTCAAAGGACGAGGAGCCCCTGTTCTCTTAATATTAACAGTTCCCCCAAGAACAGTCAACTGCTCTAAGATGCGAGGTTTCGGCTACGAGGTCACAACCTACAGAGAGGGGACATCAGCGTCTGCATGTACAATCAGTATGATTTATAACCCCCCCCCCTTCCGGTGTTACGAATATATATCATATATATCGCGTTCCTCAGCCGTCAGATTTCGTCCCCCTCAAAACGGGTTTTATAGTTTCCGCGCACAGATTGATTGGCATCACCCTGTTGACCCTGGTACTAGCTAGCTCTAAGGGGGGCCGCCGACCTACATCGTTCATGAGGACATACACACCCTGTAATGCGCGCAATCGGAGTATCACAGACAGCTTGCAAAGATGAGTTTCGACCCATTTTTTCGATCTCACAGCTGAAAAGTATTTTAATTTTTAAAATATACAAAACACAAAATGCGCAGGCACCAACGCGCTTTATGACTCTCAGGTTGCCATCCATCCGATTACTACCTCGTTGGCGAGAAAACCGTGCCCACATGCAGTTGGGGGGTGGGGGGGGGGTGGAACGCAAGGTATTTACCGGACCGCACGCTATCGGCCTACCTGGATATTCCGCTTCTCGCACGAGACGAAAGCATGCTGCACTGCAAACAACCACGCTGACCTCGAACGCCGATGCATACACTACAGTACCCTCCCCGTCAAAAGAAAAAGGCTCCACAAGAAACTTAGAGCCTAAAAGCTATGGAGAAATAATAAGTTCGGCAGCTGTTATACTGAAGTGAGCGAAGGGCGTACCCTTTCTCAAATGAGAAATCTGACCTAAACCAATATTACCTGGGTTCCGTATGACCCTCCTCGCATACACCGTACCCGGTATACATCACGTGTGTCCGGGATGCCCTCGACTCGGAGATAGTTGGCCACAAACCTTGCATCTACCCACATATATGCTCACCTCTTAAGTCGTCTTCTCTCCCCCAGCATGCTGCCCCCCAGTGGCTCGGTGATTCCGCTTGGGCGGGTGGGTGGGATACCCTTGCATCCAGACGATGCCCCCCACCTCTCCCCTCAGGAGCCGCTCCCTATGTGTGTAGGTGCGCAGCGCGAGGCGAAGCTCGGTTTGGGACAACGCTAACCCGCGGGCTGCGAGCTCTGCTGGCTACCGAGGCAGGCGGTAGATCGCGGTCTGGCTGTGAGGCAAGATCTCTTTTTCCGCCTGCTTTTATTTCAGTTCAACTCGTCTGCGTTGTATTTTATCCCCAAAGCCCCAACGACAGGATCTACCCCCCGGTGATTCGGTGCTTCCTCTCGGGCGGGAGAGATGCCCTTGCCCCCACGCGACCCCACCCCCCCCCCCGCGCGCGCGCGAGCGCGGCTGGGTGTGTGCATACCAGGTAGATCGGTTCTCAGCGCGAAGCGAAGCACAGCTTGGGACAACGCTGCTAGCTTGCGGGCTGTACAGATGGCAGGTGGCAGACCGCGCTGTAGTTGTGAGGCAAGGGTTTTTCTCCCGAAGCCCAAAGGGCACAGGAAACGATGGTTGCGAGTTGCCAGGATGAAGTTCAGCTTTACCAGTCTATCTCAAATTCACACTCATGGAACGGTACTCAAATTCAAATTCATGGAACGATGCTATTTGCGGCGTAATTACGGCTCCATCAAGTTACGGTTCGGATATTGGCATGCGGCGTGATTGGCGTGATGCTGGCTGCGAGGTGCGAGCCTGCGCGATGCTGCGATGCTGTGATGCTTCCCGGCGCTGCGGGCAGACTGCGTAGCTGTACCATGCTGCGATGGTACGGTGCTATACACTGCTGCTGTTGCTGCTGCTGCTGCAACTCACTACCTGTCATTTGCGGTGGAAGAACCGCGCCGGCCCGAGCTCCGTGTGCCTACGTAGCTCCGAGTGTCCACGCTCCCGGTCACGAACATGCGTGGGCGCGTGACTCGTCTCGAAGGCTCGATCAGCACGATTGCAGGTGCACAGTAGAAACAGCAGCAGCAACAACAACAACATCAGCATACATGCAGTTTGGATGCGCGTGACGTGTGTGGTGCCCCGTAGAAATATAAACCTATACGATATACGACCCTTCTCGGGGGCTCAAAAGCCGCCTCGCCGAACACGTGCCGACACTAATACCCGGTACGAAATGTCGAACCTCCGCCGGGATCGGGTCGCGCGGGGCCGGACCGCCGCGGGCTCGCCGGCGTACCACTCGCTCGTATATTTTCCTCGGGCGATTTACTCGTAGTGCGCTGCTGCGGCAAAGAACACGCGTGCGGTGGATTTCCTTTTTTGTTTTAGCGCGCATGCCGAACACGCGATATTTGCGATATCTTGTCGTTTGTTGTGAAAGTCGCGTGTATGAACTACAGTAGCTCGTACCGTTAGAAGAGAAGAGTGCGTGTGTCGGTACCAGTACCACACCCTTTGCGAAGAAGCACGGTTCCCCACCCCGCACAATACGATATAACTCGACTACCATCTGTGGATACCGTAAACAATACCAATGGTACCCTGGTTTTCAGCGTCGTGCCAACCGACGCCAATCCCAACGGGGGATGTGGGGAGGGGGGGGGGCTGTACCCATTTCATTCCTGGCCGTAGTTGTATGGCTATAGATCCTCGCATCCCTAAAATGCTGAGACAGGGCACGTCGGGCTTTCACCGACCGGGCAGACTTGTTGTTGCTTGCCCTAGTAATGTAACCATTTACTCTGCATCCCTTTCGAGATGGAGCACCGTTCCTACTCCTAGTAGAGAGGCGCCTCCAATACTTAGGCGCTCATTACGTCTCTTCCGTATATTACAGAAAACAAATCGTTTTGCTTTCCTATCTCCTTCCTGTTTGGTCGTGTGTGGCCACCATCTATCTCCTAAGATAACGGTCGCTTTCCTGCCACCATCTATCGTATCAAACTTCTCCAGGTAAAATTCTTATGTTTTCCTCATCTCCTCTCCGCTAACGCATTCCGTTACTCCTTGTAGAGTTTGCACTCTCGGGGGGGGCGGGGGGGGGGGTGTACTCCTTTTCTTTCTGGTATAACCGTAGTCAAATGACCATAAACCCTCCCACCCCTATATACAATACCGGGACGGAGCACGTCGGGTTTTCACCGACCAGGCAGACATCGCGTGCACCAAGCGCGAAACGCCGTGAGGTGTTC
>JBBMKB010065488.1:0-15391 GCA_037833945.1 Alaria marginata
TAGTTCCTCACTTCAGGAGTTAAACCGGTCAGGAACGTTTGACCCCAGAACGTGCAACCCCTACCGTGGGATGACTCTGAACAAACCCGTTGCCCATCTATACAAAACTTGCATATTGCCAAAAAAATAATGACAATCCGACGATTTTGGGTTAAGGAGCCCCGTCACTCAGAAATAAAAAACGCCAAAAAACCCTACCTCTATCGCAGATCGCGTCGGACGCCAAGATCTTTAGCGAGAAGGCGACCTACGTCCTCTATCACACCCAGTGAGAGGAGATGCGAGCTACCCATTCAAACTCAACAAATGCGCTTGTTATAGCTCTGAATCCCGTCTGTGCTACCCCTGTCGAGTGGACACACGTGGTAGGCTATTGGTTGGGTCGGGCATTGAGGAACGGCATTTGGTCGGCGGTATGAAAAACCTTTCCCAAAGTTCAAAGTCAGACACGGCGGTTCGAATCTCTGAACCTCTGCAGTATGTACCTGTCATGAGTCACCCCACAGTAGGGGTGCAGCACTACGTTCCAGAACTCCTGACATGAGGAGCTGAATACTTCACCAAAAACTTGAGTGCCAAGATTTTCGTTCGCGCAACCCAAAAAACTTTTCTATCCGCTAGTCCTAGAACAAAAACCCTCGAAAAATGAACTTACCAACCGGTAGTTCCTTACTCCAGGAGCTCAGCCGGCCATGAACGTTTGACCCAAACAATTGCAAGCCCTACCGTGGAATGACTCTCATATTTGATGCCCCTCATCCGAAGGGACAGTGCCGCCGCAGGCCAACATATATATAAGAGTCTGGCGTGCCCGCTATAAGCTCGCATACACCCGAAACGGTTGTTCACCAGGCCCCGAAGTATTCCTTCTGCCAGTGCACGCGGAGCTCGTCACACGTTTTGGCGATGGCCTGTCCAATTCGACGTTTCCAATGTTCGAACGAAACGAGTAACGACATTTTCAGGACAAACGAGCGCAAGGAAGGCTTAGGCGCATAGATTGCGTCATTTACACATGCATGTGGACACCCGACTACTTCGCGGAGGTTCGGAAGAGTCGCAACGGTGTGCGGGTGGTTCTCACAGCAGACGGCGTCCTTCAGGGTACTTTAAGCCATAACTGGTTCCAAACATATATTAGCACGTGACCGCCATAACGGAGGTTTTCTTATTTTTTGTTCATACTACTGTAGTATACAAGGTAATGCTTAAATCTCGGTTGGAATTCCAATGCCTGTACAGTTTGCGGATTTGTGTCGTATATAGACAATATATATAAATACATACCTGGTAGGTTTGTTGTTTTTAGTCCGGAGCGGCAAGGCCTGTACAGATGTGCGGCATTGTCTCTTACGCAGTTTTCATTATTATTTGCTTTCTACAATCGGACCATATGTCCTGCAGCAGCCTGACACACGCATCTGACCGCTCAGAGAGAAAGTTTTCGGTGTCATTGACGCAGCAACACGCAAGCTGTCCAGCCTTTTGCTTGCGCTTGGAATGCATCATTAAAGGGTGCCTTCTTATCTTCGAATCGCGTCGTGCGCGGAACACGACAAAACCGGTGTGAACACCCCGACTCACCTCTTCGACTCTGGGGTTGGCACCGCAGTAGAGCACGAGCCACGGCAGCGGACGGTGGGGTCTTGAAGGCGCAGAAGACGCGCAGGCGGCGCTGCGCTTGGTCATGGCACGCTTGTTCTGTGTGCCGAGTTCATCGCGACCGGAGGTGAGGTGTGTGTGTAAGGCACTTTACATTATATACCAAAAGGAACACTTCGTATCACTACTGCGCTAGATAGACGAGCGGCCGCACGGAATATCAACCCCTCTGTAGTAAAGCGCCAAGCTACGCTTGCGTCACAACGCAGACGGTTTGCAAATACAGTATAGTATGAGCAGTTCACTTCGAACTCCAAGAGTGTCGCAATATGTCCGAACGAAATACTCGGAACCCTTAGAGCGGTACGACTGTGGACTTTGATGATATAGACCAAAGAGGTCAAGCAAAAGACGCATTCTACGATAGAGGTGCAGCATGCTTTTTCTGAAGCTCATTGCTTCGGAGCTCTGTATGCCTCATCGAAAAACTGATTTTGAGCAAACTGAAAGTGCAATCCGATGAGCAAACCCGTGGCCCATCTACACAAAAAAACATATTGCGAAAATAGAATGACATTCCGACGATTTTGGGTTAAGGAGCCCCGTCATCCAGAAAGTAAAAACGCCAAAAAGTGCTACCTCTACCGTAGGACGCGTCAAAATCAGTTTAGTATCCGATTTGAAAGACGCCTTCTACGGTAGCAGGGGTGCGCCATAGGATTTAAACGGTTTCTCACCGGAGGAGCTCTACAACTCTCTCGGAACACCAAATCGACAACAAGTGAAAGTTCAGCCGGATGAATAATCCCAAGGCGTACTCTAGGTACTCTTAGCCCCGGACACGCCCCACGATAGAGGTGTGCCACTGCGTTTCTGGGGCTCCTTTGCTGGAGGAAGTCTATACCTCGATATGAAACAATAGTAAGGAAAACTGGAAGTGCAACTTGATGAACAAAACCCTTGGCCAAGGTGTAAAAATCATCAATCATTTTGTGGAACAAGAAGGACGTCCCTCAGACGAACTTGGGTTAAAGATCCTCGTCATTCAGAAATTACTTTTTCCAAACCATTGCTTCCTCCATCGTAGCGCGCTACTCGTAGTAGTCCCTTGGTAGAGCAGCCCCGCCAGTTGGAGATATTTTGACCAAACAAGTTGAGTATCGATCACAGCACGCGCCTCGAAACCTACGGCTCACCCGTTGTTCGTGGCAGGCTTCGACGACGCTGGCATCGGCCTTCATCAGGTTTTTCTTCGAAACCTTCTGCTCGGCGTCCAGGCGTGTGGACATCTGTTAATAAGCAGGCATGTTTTACACGAACATTGAAGTAAAAAACGGGGGCGCAGTCAATGCCTTTCCGTAGTGGCGCCTGCTTTGGTAGTAGAAGTGTGCACCAAAACATTTATGAAGCTCCTCCCTCGAGGAGCTCCATACCCTTTACAAGCACACAAGTTAAGGCACGATGCAGAAGCGCAATCCGATGAGCTATCTCATCGGAGATCTACTAGTAGGTAAAAACTACTAGTAGGTAAAAATCATGTAAAAACAATAGGGCAAACACATAAATGCCTTCTTAGTAGGTTTAGGAGGCCCGGTATTCAGAAGACCTTCGAGCCAAACATTATTGTACTACCCCTGAGTGATCCAACGGTAGGGGTTGCACTTTTTGGGGTCGAACGTTCCTGAGCGGCTGGTCTCCTGAAGTGAGGAACTACCTGTTTGTATGATAATTTACAAGTTCACTTGTTTTAGGACTAGCGGATAGACATGTTGATCGGGTTGCGCGAACGAAAATCTTGGAAGTCATGTTTCGGGTGAGATATTGAGCTCCTCATGTCAGGAGCTCAGGGACATATTGCTGCACCCCTACCGTGGGATGATTCCCCTATGGTAACTGGCGATGAACAACGCTGATTGCGTGTGCCTAATACAAGTCACGCAGGTCCTTTCTCTCGGCGAGTCGCCGCTATAAATCGAGACGGAGTGGATGGTTGCAATATAACGTTGGTCGTATGGACACGTAATGCAGGTGGCTCCTTGGCTAGTTACTAACCTAAATGTGTTTTCTCGGACTGCGCCAAACAATGGGCATAGTATTTCTCAACTTAATGACTCTTGCCATCCGCTGCGACACGCCAAACATACGTGCTATGGACCCTGCCGAAAAAATAATAATGCAAAACACCGATAACTCGGGTCGCAGATGCTTCAACAACACGTACGTCGCGCAGGCAGTTTAGCGTTGTTCCTGCATGATCCTTCAGGATTTGAGTGAATCTGAAAGATATCTCGGAAAATTGTTGACAAGGGCTTTCGAATGAACCTACGTTCGGGAGCTTGAGTGCCTTGTGGAGCTCACAATCACTTGCCGACCATCATTATCGTAGTTGGCACCTTGTCGCACGCAACCCATATATACTGACTGCCTTGTTACTTTGCGAAACGAACCCTGCTCAGATCATTGGCAACATGATAGCGTGTATCTGATATGTGCTAAACATGCAAAGCGTTCCGTGTATGCTTGCAGGTTGAATCTTCCTTGGGTTATATATATATACACTGATACCTTCTACATGGGGAAATGATAATCACGACTACGTGATCGGGGTTTAAATCACGACGACACCCTTATCTAATACCATGTATACTTCTACTCTACCGAAACGATACACACACCACAACCCACCTAGAGATGACCTATTCACCCCGACCTACGAGTAAAGTATTGCATTTATATTTACACCCTGATCCCACCCTCTATGGCTTTCGCGCTCGGTCAGGGCTCAGGCGTTTGGTCGGGTTGAACCTGGTACCAGGTATATCGGTATGCTATTAGTAGTATGCTGTAGGGGAAGTCATGATTTATATCACGACTACGAAGTCGTGATCATCGGTCAACTTCTACATGATGAACACCCAACAGTTCCCGCAGCCTCTCGAGCGGCCACATTCACACACCTGCCGTTCGGGAAGCCCGGCGGTGCTCCTCGTTCCCCTAGACGAGTCAGACACCCCGTCCATCGGGCTTGTGGCGTCTGAATTGACTTCGGTGTTGGTGCAAGGCGCTTCCGCCACCATGGCAAAGGTTGTCGTGAGGTACGCACCGATATCCGGCCGGCCAAACGCCAGCCTAACAGGATCCGCCGGCCTGGCTGCTGTGTAGCTGGTTTGGGGTTGTTGTCGCTGATTCGTGTGTTGGGTGGAGATCAACGCAGAGGGGGCGGGGTTGTGGTCAGGGGCAAATAAACAGTCAATGAGCACACACCAATATCAGCATTCGTGAAGGTGTATCTGGGGCTATAGTTTTCCTTCGTCGTGTAAGATTAAACTCATGGTTGAGGCCGAGTACCTTCGATGTTTCTCGACACCATTGTGTGTATGGGTAAATTATATGATAGTGTGGGGAGAATATCAACAGCGCAGTCTCGTTAGATAGCAGCGGCGTACCAGCACTATAACCCAACCACGAGGAGGTATGCCCAAGTTAGGTTGGCACCCTTCGTCCAAGTCGTTGACGGTGTGTCACTTCTAGAGTGAGGACGACATCAGCAGCGCACGCTCGATAGGCAGCAGCGGCACCACAACAAAAAACAACTGTTTGGAAATATGGCCCACGTTAGTTCATCACCCTTCGAATACGATCCACGCACATGCTTTGTTCTATGGGACTCACCGAACTCCATGATCGATTGAGCGTCCCCTGGAGCACCGGCTGCCTCGACGGAAGCGTGTCCAGCTCGTCGGCATCATCGTCGATGGGATGTTGCATAACCCTGATAGGCCGAGATCGTGTGGAGGGCAGTACATGTAGCGGGTGTATATGTGACGAAGGCTCAGGTATAGAACGGGCACCTTCATGTTCACTGCCGGCGAGTTGAGACCACTTACCCTAGTGGCTACGTGAACCTCACCTAAAAATAGGCTCAAAACATTGTCTACTTGGCGTAGGGTGGCAGGATTGTATGGTGATACCATGCATATATCGCGACACCGAAGCAGGCCAAAGGCTTCTCGCGCGGTGAGCGCCTCCGAGCCGCTGAAAACATCGGTCTTAAAGCTGACCCTCCTACCGTAGCCTTTACAAAAACAGAAAACATTATCAATCATAGCCTTATCCCAACGATACTGGACAGCTCCTTAGTTTTAGGAGCCCGCCAGTCCAGGTTTCGCCTGCTGCGATAGAGGTAGCACGTTCGGCGGATTCATTTTCCGAATGACGGGGTTCCTTGACACATCATGGTCAGATGATCATTCTGGCAATTGATGTCTATACCTAGGCCATGGGTTTGGACATCGGGTTGCACTCTATTGTTTCTGAAACACACTGTATTGTCCGGTGGGGTATATAGTTCCTCAAATGAAGAGCCTAATAAGAAAAGAGAGTGCACTTTTACCGTACTTTTAGTAGGATGTGGACACATGCTACGATAGAGGTGCGCCCGTTTTTTTCTGGGGATCCTCACTTTAGGGCGCCCTGAACCCCACCCACCAACTGATTTTTGAGTAAACTGAAAGTGCAACCCGATGATCAAACCCATGTGGCCTAGGTGTACAAAACAATCGGACTGAAAAACAGCGAGTTTCCGACGATTTTGGGTTAAGGATCCCCGTCATTCAGAAACAAAAAGGCCAGAAAGTGCTACCTCTATCGTAGAACCCGTCTGTGTCAGAAGTAGTTCGGCCTTATAGATCCTTAACCGACACCAAACAGACAACATGTTCCGGTGGGTTGCACTTGCTTACATGGACATTGATGACGGCCTGGTCGTGAGGGCACCGTTGGCGACGATAGACCTGAAGCTCAGCCTCGGCATCGCGGCCGCATCCTGTTGATCCGAGAAAGGTATCGATTGTCAGAAACTCAAATTGGCAGGTTTGAGTGCATAACAGAATCGCGTCTCCTGAGATGACCGGGCACCGCACAGCCATAACATATCTGCGTTGCATAGTTCTTGCGGGCTCGTGGGAAAACGGGGTTTCGTCTGCGGCTTGCCGACCGAGTGCTGCGTTATCGTGTGCGACAGCCAGCCGGTTCAAAACACTAAAGGGGCGTAGCGCTGGAGGCTTGCATGTGGTAACTCTCACGTTTGTTTCCGAGGGCCGGAGCAACCTTTGGAGGGCGTCCTTGGTGTCCGTGTCCGGCGTGCCGGTGAGGTGCACTGTGCTGTTCACCTGGCGAAGCTGCCATAGGCAAACGATGCAGTGGGATGGAATCACGCACACCACGAACAAATATAATCCAACTGAGTCACCGATGGAACACGGATGACGACGAAACGTGGTTCGTGGAGATGCTCCAGAAGGGACTGTTCGAGTGTGAGGTTTAAGGGGTCTCCTGATACACTACCAGACGCGGGTTACGCCAGAGGTAGCACTCTTTCGCTAAACTATTTTCTGAATGATGGGACCTCCTTATAGACACATGCCACGGTAGAGGTGCTCCTTTCTTTTTCTAAGGTATGATATCTGACATGGGGAGCTCTATACAATTAGTAAGTCAAAAACCGATTTCGAGAAAATTAGAAGCGCAACCCGATGGGCTATCTCATGGCCTAGGTATGCAAAACGTTCGAATTGCGTAAAATATAGTGACATTGGAACCGACGATTACGTGTAGAGCAGCACCGTTTTTTCAGTAGCAAATTAACCAAAACGTGCTACCTCTATCGTAAAACGCATCTATCAAACACATAATCGTCGGAAGGCTATTTTCGTCTTTCAAGAATGTTTTCTGGTATCCCTAGACCATGCGCTTGTCCATCGGGTTGCACTTTCAGTATCAATCAACATCAAGGCTTGGGTGAGATATATATAGCTCCTTACGTTAGGAGCCTCATACACAAACCGGTGAGCCTCTACCGTAGTATGTGTGACCATATCGCGGGGTGTATTGTTAACAACTTGGAGAGCCGGCAGGGAAACGAATAGGGAGTTGTCGTCAGTATCGTGTTGTTCATCAGCAAGTAAATTGCAGTAACTGCATGACCTTGTCTTGCCGAGCAGGAGTACGACACACCACTCCGTCCGGTAACATATAGTCCGTTGTATGGTAACTTTGAGGACCAAAATGTGGTTATATTTACGGACAGAGTGGTAGTGCCGTTGACGGGCGGTACGCGCACATCAAATCGATTAATAGCTGGCATTTGCCTTTGGTGTATACACGTTTGAGGCAATTGTGTGGCATCGGGCTGCTATTTGTAGTCGAGCGGTCGAACTATTCACGAATTGTGGCACCGTTACTCGTCGAACTGGGGCAGGGTCGATTGTCTAAAGCCACGGGGATTTAATGTGCCACGCTGTTGTACATTCAGCCTGTTGAAGCCTGAGTGGCAGCGCAGCTGCGAAATATCCAATATGGACGGTAATGCAATAATCGCGGAGTGATGGATAGAATTACCCAACCAAGCGGTCTTACATATCCGTACATAGTGGAACTGTACCTAGTACCGCGCCCAACGAACAATGACACACCTGCTTCTCGAATAGTGCTACCATGCCGCCGTCTCTCGTCATCCACAGCAGGTGGATGTTCTTCCTCTTCGCAAACCTACGCTCGTAACGGTATTGCCGCGTAGGGTGTGGCCAGGGAGGAGGGGGCGGGGGGCATCCATATAAAAGCAAGGCTACGGTAGGAGGTGGTACACGCGTCTTCATTTCAAGTTTAGGCCACTCAGAAACGGACCTTCATATATGCCATATAATTCTTCGGGGCCGTGAAACACACAACTAAATGGCGGCGTACGACTGAAGAACACATTTTTAGCGGTAGCAACTAGCGCGAGTGACCCTGAGACCATCAAACGCGAATATATCAAATTGACCACCCTACCATGCCCTTGGTCACAACTCTGCTCGTTGAGATGCTCTTCCCGAAGCGAATGCCACACGCGCAACGTTCACATTCATTAGGGTCGCTATGTACAGGAACATATAACGCAAAAAGTAAGGTGAGACACTGTGCGCACCCGTCTCGCCGTGCACTCGTTGAATAGTGATAACAGGGCGGAGATGCCGTTTACTCGTTGAAATATGTCCTACGATAGAGGTTGCGATTTTGGCTTCGGAAGTACTAAGTACCCAATTTCGTGAGAATAGCAATGGCGTTACACATAGGCCATCCGGTTGGTTATCCGGTTGAACTTTTTGTTTCCCGCAACATCGGTTTTTGGGTGGGATGTGTGCAGTAGCGTTCCTGACGAAAGGAGCCACAGACAAATTCGGGCTCTACCCATATCGTATCATGCCTCCGTACTGCAAACCCCGGACGCCTAGACTGCTTCCTGGGGTCAACACTTAAAACTCATCAATGTATTTCGCCATGTATTTCCCTCTAGAATTGAACACCCATAATCATGTTTGGCCGTGTCATGTCGGAGGCAGCAGAAGAAGAACGGAAGTAATGGCCGTCAACGTCCCATCGTTATGCTATGTCCCCCTTGTTGATGTCGCCCGATGAGGCTATCAGATGACACAGTCTACGATAAAGGTTCACTGTTTTGTTTCTGAAGCTCCTCACTTGTGGAGCTCTATACCTCACTGAAAAACAGATTTTGAGCAAACTGAAACTGCAATCCGAAGAACAAACCCGTGGCCCATCTACACAAAAACAAGCATAGTGCAAAAATATAATGGCATTCCGACAAATTTGGGTTAAGGAGCCCTGTCATCCAGAATCAAAAACGCCAAAAAGTGCTACCTCTATAGTAGAATACGTCAGATGCGAACATGATTATATTGTCCGCTGTGCTACGGTCGTGGAATGTAGACCAGCGGTTGGCAGACTCACCTCTCGATGATAGAAACGGCGGGTGTGATTCCGGCTCCAGTGCATACCAGCACAACTGTAGGAAACAGAGAGCCCAAGGGTACGCAATGAACAGACCGTGAAAAATGAACCAGAAGGTAAATTGAACGTGAGGCATAGTTCACATTCAGGTAAATGAAGCGATTGAATGTGAACAGCGTCCATGGCGGGAAGCGCACCTGTAGCGGTCAACAATCCACGGTATCACTGAACTACTATAAAACAGCACAAACGCGGGTACGAAGTACAGTGTTGGCGTGGTTTCTTGCCGCTCGACCGATCGTCTGGGTCAAGAGGGCGGGTGTCGATCATGAGAACATTGGTCTTAGAGTGTTTGACCATCCGGCCCATGAGCAGCCAAACCCTCGAGCGGGAGTCCCGAAGAAGCAGAATGCAGGGTTGGCATCAACGGTCTCCTTGGGATATGCCATCCGTAAATGTTTCCATCAAAATTCTTTACGAATATATGGCGAACACCTCGTGGAACACACTAACAGCTGTATACATATCATACGCTCGCGGCCCCGCGATATATAAAGGTATGTTTTTCGCGGGGCCGTTCGGAAACCACTCGAAACAACAGCATCGCACTGAGTACAGCACCCACGCTATTGCGGGCTTTGACGTATGGCATGACCCTAACTATGACCAGCAACCACGATCGTTCCGCGGGTACAATGGACCGCGGGGTAGGGTATCTACCCACCGTTGTCGTAGTAGATGGACTTCTCCATGAGGCTGGGTTGCGCCGCCGTGATCCACAAAGGTAGGCGAGGTTGCTCCAGGCCGGCGTGGAACAGCTCCTGGGTCCAGTCTCCAACCTTAACGGTTAATGGCAGGCCGCAAGTGGAACTGAGTCATCCCGCACGGCAGGGGTGCAGTAGAAAGTTCCTTGGTTCCTATCTAAGGAGCTCAATCTCTCACCCGAAACATGACTTTGAAGATTTTCGTTCGCGCAACTAGACCGACATTTCTATCCGCTAGTTCTAACCCAAATGCAATCGTAAAATGATCATACCAACCGGTAGTTCCTCACCTCAGGAGCTCAACCGGTCGGGAACGTTTTACCCCCAAACGCGCAACCCCCACCGTGGGATGACTCAACAAGCGATTATGAGTACACCTTCATCTGTGTTCAGACCTAGGGTGTACGGATATATGATGTAACGTCACTAGGGCATTAAAGGTGGTGCACCCCAAGGCCGCAACACCGACATCACCACCATCCTAACTCGGGCGATGAAGCGAAAGCACATTATTATTGTGCCTCGTGCGCGACGTGTGTTTGCGGTGCGATCACGTTCTGAGCGTTGGGGCCGGGGTTATCATATTTATGCTGTTGTGTTCCGTTCGAGGGGTATGGTATCCTACCGAGGTATCACGGGCATGTTGTGGGTGCTGTCAATGTACAGTGCCTGCCTCATTGAGCAAACTAGTTACTATCATAAAGTTACAAGCTTCAAGCACTTATCGTCAAGGTAGCATGGCGTGTTTGTCGTGAACGACGGACGGGGCGTGTTGTTCACCCGTGCAATTTCCGAGAGCGGGCATTCCCTTGACGCCCGTCTCTCTTGACGCTTGACTCCGTCCTAAATACAGCTACGCGGCTCTCGGTGGGCTCGTGTAACACAATCCATCATTCTATACGGACAGTCTTGCCTCCAGAGGTACATAGAGAGAACAATAAATCATAGGTTAGAGCATCGGTTCTGGGTACGTCAGGACCGAGAGTGTAGCCAGCTTGCAGCAGCGAACGACGGGGTACCCAAGCCTGAAGGAAGTTGACTAATTAAAGACCGTTCCAAACGAGAGCAAACAATCACGAACCCTGACAGGAAAACACGATTCCCGACATCTTGAATATTTGCAATATCACATTTCAAGAAACAGATCACGTTTTTTTGTACGGGAAATAAATGCGGACATCAATTTTTGGGAAAACGTCAAAACTATCCAAAATCAGGATTCCTAACACATGTCACGATTCGTGCAAAAATATCCGTTTTGTTTGTGACGAGTCCTTACATTTTTGGTGTACGTTCGGAGTAACCCTAAATGCACAATGGAAACCCATATGTCCCCCGCCAGCATATACAGTACTACGCTTCCCCGCCACCGTTTCACTTACCGCCTCCGCGTAGAATGTGGCCTTGGCTGTACCGGGAACCTGGATGATCGAAAACGGGTGCCACTCGTGGCGGTTGATCATCGGTGAGTTGACATAAATGTATGACCCGGCCTTGAAAGTGTAACACCTGAAGAAAAGCCACGGCAGATTTGCGAACCACAACGCGAGTTGAATATTATGTTTCAAGGGACGTTCTGCAGCGAACCTTACCCCTTTTGTCTTAAAACACGTTTCGATGTGGGTGAAAACCACCAAGACCAAGGGATGATCAAAGGTGTCGATCGTACGAACAGTGTTATGGTTTCACTTGTTCTGGCAGCTTTTGGGACTCATCCCACGGTGGGGGTTGCGTTTTTGGGGGCTAAACGTTCCTGACCGGCTGAGCTCCTGAAGTGAGGAACTACCTGTTGGTGTGATTAATTTGCGAGTGCATTTGGTTTAGGATTAGCGGATAGAAGTGTTGATCCGGTTGCGCGAACGAAAATCTTGGAAGTAAAGTTTCGGCTGACATATTGAGCTCCTAATGTTAGGAACTCACAGACTCGTAGCTGCACCCCCTACCGTGGGACGACTCTTGGGGCACTCGCGCCAGAGTGTCCGGCCTGTGTAAGTCTCTGTTTCGCGATGTGAGCCCACGCATGCTGCAACAGAAGTACCACGTTTTTGCCTGAGACGCTTTCTGAACGACTGGGTTCCTTAATAAACAACTAACGGAATGTCGGTATGCGTTTTGGAATAACGTTCGTTTTATAGCTAGACCATGGGACTATTTACCGGGAAGATATAGAAGATATTTCGCCCAAATCAGCTCTCCCGGAGATGTGTAGACCTCTTCAAGCGAGGAGTCTAAGAAACATATGGGGCACCTTAAGCGTACCATGCGGCAGTAAGGAATCTTTGGAGCCTGGGTTTGCGTGATGTACTGAGCCACTCCCGTGACTGGTCGAAACTCAGTATATCAAGTAGGGGTATACCACCCGTAATTATAGCAGATTCCACCCTGTGACGGCGTCCCGGGTTTTGGTTGACAATACACAGGCCCACCACATTAGGGGACGTGTCTCTACACAGAAACATTTCCACCAATGGAGGGGGGGTTGGGCGCAATACCCGCACAGCACGTGACACATCATATTTTATATCAGTTATTATACCACCGTTGGTTTTTATAAGGCTCCTCGATTAAGGAGCTCTTTTTATCACCCAAAGCTGATTCCGAGTAAATGGATTGTGCACGTAAATAAACAGCCTCAATTGACCTAGGTGTGCCATCACAAAATAATGCAAGAAACCCCCTTTCAGAACAGTGTCTTCAACGAGGTTGGGCCAAGGTATCCCGTCATTCAGAACCGTGTCTGGCAAGCGTGACAGCTAGCTACAACATTCAAGGAGGCAACACCTCGCACTCTCAACGTGGCACTCACGGTGGCAGGTCGAGAGTTACCATCGTTCCGCGCCCGACCGCTTCGAAAACAGGGTGGTCGATAAGGAATGTCCTGACCGACGTCCAACAACAGCAGCAGTGCACAGAAGCGTTTGCGAGGTAGTATGATTAAACAAGTTACGGCCGTTCCACTGATCGGTACCAGAGACTCCCTTGAATTCGCGAAACACGCCTTAACACATTCCCTGTATGACAGCGCCCGGCGCGTGCTTGGATTATACAACCCTGGTCAGATTCTCGATTGGCTAGTTGCAGCCAGGGTGTGTGAGCTGAAATAGTATACTTCAGTATATTCCCTATTATAGTACTGAGTCCATCCTTTGGGGGACCGTGCAGCTGTCATGATTTCCGACGCCCATAGTGATTACATGGCCGTTTTGTTGAGCGTGTCGGTCGTTAAGTCATCAGGACACGTGCTACAGTACTAGAGATGCACCGTTCGTTTCCTGCCGGTCCTGACTCGCGGAGCTCTGCCAAGAGGAGCCTCACCCAAAACCTGATTATGAGCGAATTTGAAGGGCAATTCAAATGAACAAACCCATTGCCTGCTAGGTATACCAAACTAGTATATTGCGAAACAATACTTCTTTTCCGCCGGTTTCGGGATACGGAGCCCCGTCATTCAGAAAAAAACGTGGCCAATCATAGCTACCTCTAGATCGTAGCATTCGGCCTTATATACTCCAACATCGTGGTTTCGCGATCGACATGTGGTGAGAGACATGCTATGGTAGATGTGCATCGTTTGTTCCCAAGGCTTCTTCTTTATAAAGCCCAATACCTAGGTGTGTCCAAAGTGTTCGAACTGGTTTGGATGAAGGGGCCTCGTCCATTAGAACACAAGATTTTGCCAAACGGTGGTGCCGCTATCGTTGCACGCGGCGAGAGTCAACCGGAAAATTACGCTGAAAGCATGCCACCGGACTCCTGAACGAGTTGTATTCACCGCCTGCATTTTGGGGGTAAACTTGAAATCCACCGAGGAGATGAGACGAACCGTCCAACTTTACGATACTCTGAAGTCATCGGCAGGAACATTCACGAACACGATACATGATGATCCTACACCACACCGATTAGAGGAAAGCGTCCGTGTCATTTGCACTCACTGTTTGGTGGTAAAGTAGAGGCGGTCGAGGGTGTACCAGACGATGAGGATGGTCCCCACGTAGCGGAACACGACGCTGTGGAAGCAGAGGGCCACCATCAACGGCAGGAACAGCATGTGCAGGGTCTTCCTGAACTGGAACGACATCTGCATTTAGGAGCGACGGCATCGTGGACGTCGGCGAGATCATACCCGATCGGTTGTCGCTAGCGGGCTGTGCAAGGAAGGTAACCCCTACGCATGGATTCAAGCCACACTCTGCGCCACAGCCTGGGACTCGCTATTTACTACTCGCTCTTTACTACACGCCGGGGGATTCGTACTTGCCGGAAATGGAGAGGGTTTGTGATATGTGCATACCTGGTACAGGTTAAGGTGGTATATCTCGGGTTCGTGCCGGGTGATTCGTGATTCCCGGAAATGGAGAGGGTGTGTGTTATGCGCATGCACGGTTGAGGTAGCACATCGGGTCCGTGCGCTCGAGGACTTGGTATCGATACCAACCCTTTTTGGACTGGGCTGGCAGCACTCGTCATTCACCTTCTGACGGTCGCTGTCAGCGGGTGATACATGGATAGTGTCATTCGCCCTTTGGTAGCCGATCTACGAGCGCGATAATCTAGGTCTACCGTCCATCGGCTCATTCAGTATATATATATACCAGTCTAGCCGCCAATCCTTCACGCGATACGAGGGGATACTTCGTCGCCCCATTAGCTTGCCCGCGACCGGTAACAATCGATCCACCATATTTTGTTCAGCCACGCGATAGGGCAGGCTCTAGCCTAATTTCCACGCAAGTCTTGAAGGTACTGCAGTCTTACATTAAATGAAATACCTCCAGACACCCGGGGGCTGACATCTGACTGTGAATATACACGGGTGAGCAATACCCCTTGACGCGTTCCACGATAGAGGTAGCGCATTTCGGCTGATTGGGTTTCGGAATGACGGGGTTCCTTAACCAAAAATCGTAGGAGTTTCGCTATTTTGTTCGCAACATTTTTCGTTTCATACCTAGGCCATGAGACTTTTCATCTGGTAGCACCCTTTCTTTCCCCGATATTAGTTTTTTTGGAGAGGGAAAGAGCTTCTCAAGTAACGAGCCTCATAAACTAGATGGTGCTCCTCTAACGCATCAGGCCTCCCTCTCCCACATGTCGACCTCCCGCAGGGAGGTGGGCGGCCGCCCGAACTTCCGAGCAACATTCAGAATGTCGAACGGAGACACATTCTACGATAGAGGTTCACCATTTTTTTTCTGAATCTCCTCACTTGAGGAGCTCTATACCCTCACGGGAAA
>JBBMKB010065499.1:0-15390 GCA_037833945.1 Alaria marginata
GCGTCGATCGCGCTCGTGCCGGTCGGCCGTGTGTTGTGTGTCGTCTGTGTGCTATTCGTTGTGTATGTACAAGGTATTAATGTGTGTGTTTGTTGTGTGCTTTTGCTTGCTGTGCGTACCGGTACCTACTTTCTACTGCTTGCTGTATGAAATTGTGTGTACCGCTGCTGGAACTGCTGCCCACTGTACGCACGTGCCCGTACCTACTACCACTACTGGTGGTGGTGTGTACGTCACACAGCACAAAAGAGCGGTTATAGTTACAACACGTTATCTCTCGTTCGGTCCATCGCGCGCGTGTCTGTGTACCTGTAGTCCTTAATACGCCATGCAGCAGAAAGGAAGGAGCGGTTTTTAGTTGCATTGTCAACAAGTGTGATCATCGCAAACGTCCGCCCGCTTATTCGCATCGCTATATGTATGAGTGTGTTTGTTGTGTGCCTCCTTGATGTACGCGTATCGACCGGTACCTACTTTGTAGTGCTTGCTGTTATATATATGTGCCGCTGCTGTAACTACGGCCCACTCTACGTACGTGCGGTGTCAACGTCACACAGCAGAAAGGAGCGGTTACAGTAACAAGCAGTTCTCGCTCGCTCGGTCCATCGCGCGCGTGTGTGTGTACCTGTTGTCCTTAATACGCCATGCAGCAGCAAGGAAGGAGCGGTTTTTAGTTGCATTGTCAACAAGTTCAACCTCGTCGCTCAATCGACGATCGAGCGCCGTGGCTCGGTCGATCGACCGACCGGTGGGTCGCTCGACCTCGTCGCTCGATAGTTCATTGGGCGGGCTCTGACCGCTATCGTCGCTCGCGCCGTTGCTCGCGCGACCGTCGCTCGGTCCGCCGTCGCGCCGCCCGTCACGCCGTCGCCTTCGCTCGCCCGCTACGGTTATCGATGTCGTCGCTCGGTAGTTTGTTGGGCGGCCTTGGGCCGCCTTCGTCGCTCGCGCCGTCGCTCCGTCGCTCTTGTATAAAGTAAAGGTAAATCAGAACATGAGACAAAAATAAGAACACAGGAATTTCAGCCCATTCGAAGCATCGGCGCCGGCATGCGGAGCACTTGTCTTGCTGTAAATATCAGCCTGCCATTCCTGATTCCAACTACTGTAGTTGTCCTGCACTGTACCAGATACCTGGTACCTTGTATCTCTGCAACTCCCTAATCCGAGCTTTTCGAACAGATGAGGGTTCGGCCTCCTACAGCAGGGCCCAACTAGGCAGCAGTCGCGGTTCACATGACGGAAGCCCTCGTCTCAAGATATTTCGTGAACGCTCCGTACAATGCGCGGGCCGATCTGCTGAGGAGATCGAGTCGAGAAATCATTCTGCAGAAAAAAACGCCGGTGGGAGAGCTCTACAGAGCCAGCAAGGAAGAGCTGTCCCTTCATACATATTTCGTTTCAGAAAAAGTAGCGGTTTCAGAAGAGTGGCGTCCACAAAACCCTTTCGTTGCGTCTAGGCATTCCTTGGCCGCCCCGTAATTGTTTTCACTCTCCCCCCGACCCAAAACCCTATTGCTATAATTTCCTGCCTCTGTGATAGCCGCACGCCTCTCTTACACCCTCGGGCGCCAAAGTAATATCACTATAACTCCTCAATATCTTAATATGCATTATATCGCGTCCCTGTTGTACTAGAATTGTGTAACACCCCCCCCGCCAAAAAAGAAAACGGTTGTATTTAAGTCAAAAAAAAATTATCTATGAATTAATTAACTATCATTACCCCCCTTATATATTCCTGATCAGACCGGTAGTAGTATGCATGTCTATCCGACGTAGCCGACACGCATTCCATCCTCTACTGCTACGTACCGATCTGTGATACTTTTACACTGAACAAACTTACCATGGCAGAGACAGGATATTTTCTCGGTCACCGTAAAATGTCCTTCCTTTTTTCCCGACAAATCGGTCCGACACAGCGACGACATCTCCCTGGCACACAATAGAAGTAACGACCAATCCCACCGTGTAGGGGTAGAAACGCATCTACTGAGGTCCTCGCAGGAGGAGCTCAATATCTCACCCGAATCATGACTTCGAAAAAATGTGTTCGCGCCGCCCGACTAAACTTTGTATGAGCAAGTCCTCAAACAAAAACAAATAGTAAAATGATCGTATCACTGGAACAGTAGCTACTCGATTGAGGAGCTCAACCGGTCAGACACTATTGAGCCAAAAAATAGTACTGCCCGTACCATAGGATGACTCTAACGTAGTCTGTAAGATACTCGAGCCGATTCCCCATTATCGAAGGGAGGGAAACATGTACCTAAGGAAAATGGGCGTGGATGGCCGAGCAAAAGTCTTCCTTCGGCACCCGGCACGCACGGCGCGTACCGGACGCCTGATCAAAGCAACGTTAAATGTAAACACAACATTGTAAACACAATGCTTTAAGTGTGATGCGACCAAAGGCATCTACGCCTGAACGGAGCAGGCAGGGAAGGAATGCGTCGTGCATGCTGAGGCATTTCCTGGAACAATATCCGGGAGGATGCGAAAAGAGCCTGCTTGTGGATTTTGGCTGACGACCAAACCAAGGTCTCAGTGGACCCCCCTTACCGTTCCCTGTGAGACGTCGACCAAAACCAACATATCTCGGCAACGTCGACCGGGCAAGGCTGGACTTTCCATAACACAAAGAATCTATACATGCCTAGTGGAGCATATCATAGGATGGTCGCGTATTCAACGTGCCGTTACAAAAAGGCCACAACCTCCCTGAAAATGGGGTCTTCTGGCAACAGCAGCAACTCCTCCACTGCGGCCACAAAGCGCGCCCCCCCGCCCGCCCCCGCAATCTCAGCGGCCTGTCCAGAATCTTCGTCGTTCAAAACACTGCGCAGTCCAAACCTCAGAACTTCTGCTGCAGGAGTTTTTGCCTCCGGCAGGTGTCTGCCCCCCCCTTCGCCTCGCCGGTGAGTTTTCCCCTTGTCCCAATAAACATCGTTGGGTGTTACGACTAACCTAGAGCCAGGCATTTCCCCTCGACGCTTCTTGGAGCCCGTGGCGCCATCAGGGGTAGAACCAAGCAGAGAGGAAGAGGTCACCTCCCTCGCGCCGATTTTGGACAACCAGCGCGCCCGGCAGATAACGAGCCAGCCGCGGCGGCGCCAGGTCCGATCCGCCGGCGCCGTCTTCAGCATACTTCGGATAGCGGCTTCTGTACGCTGGTTTCTGGCGAACTCAACAGGCAGAACCTCCTCGTCTGCATTTGGCACGTGGGTACCGACAACGTCGGAGGGAGTGTTGTTGCCGTCATCGGTCGCGTTCTCGTCCGCGCCCCAATACAGCAGCAGCTCAACCACGCAAGCACGGGAATTGATACACGCCAAGTGCAGAGGTGTGCGCCCGTCGCACCTTGCCTCGATGTTAGCGCCGGCTTGCAGAAGTGCTTCGACCGCCTTGAGTTCGCCTCGTGTAGCTGCGCCGTGAAGATACGGAAGAAAGCCACCGCTGGGGTAGTCCACGTCCGCACCAAGGGCGGCGAGGTCGCGAATGGTGTCAGGCTGGTTAGAGGCAACGGCGAAGTACAGCGCTTCGCTGCACATACGCATCCGAACGCTCGCTTCCTGGGTCGAGGTAAGGACCTGCAGAAGTCGCCCAGCTTGTTCGCTCGAAGCAGCGAAATCAAAGCTGGCTACGGTTTCCAAGGTTTCCAGGTCTAGAGAAGCACCGCCGCGCAGCAGGGCGTCACAAGCTTCAACCCGTTGGCCTGCAGCGGCATAACGAAGTGCTGCGTATAACACGGGTTCCGGTCGAGACAAAAACAAAAGGGTGGATAAGCAGCTGTATTCAAGCCAAGGAGCTCATTAGCTGGCGAAATAATGTTAACAACGCATTAATACTGTTTCAGTCACCGGAGGGCAGATTGCGGCAGTTTCTCCCTGCTACTCTACGTGAGATCGTCCGCAAATGTTCCTGCCTACCGTACGGGTACCTGGAACGCCGTCAGTGTTGCAGCGCTCAGCGGAAACGTTGCCGAGTGCAAGTAGGTCCTCGATAACTCCTGGGTGGTTCCGCATGGCAGCCAGGTGTAGAGGGGGGTGTCCGTCCCCGGTCTCTTGTTGCGCACAGGCTCCATTCAACAGCAAGAACCTCACCACGCTGCGATTCCCGTTAGAACAACCGAAATGAAGAGGGGTCCACCCTTTAAACGCCATCGCGCCAACATCGGCTCCGGCGCAGGCAAGAGCTCTAACCGCGGACTCACTCCCTGCATCAGCCGCACAGTGGAGCGCTGTTTTGTTCCCACGAGCGCTGTCCGTCTCGTGCACATCCACCCCGGCCTGCAACAGTTTCTCCAAAGCACCTGCGCGTCCACCTTTCGCGGCGAGGTGCAAGAGAGGCGGCCGTCGCGACTGTTGAGGCGACGCTCCGGTATTCACCCCTGCGGCAAGCAGCTGCTTTATGGCAGCTTCGTTGCCGGTGGATGCGGCGCACTCAAGCGGCACCCTCAGCCAGCCCATCAACCCCTCTGGGGTCAAGCTCTCACACACCAGGTCCACCAGCTGAGCCTCCATGCCACGGATTGATTGCCTCAGTGCTGACGTACGCTTGGAACCGATGGCATCGAGAAGACCTATCGGTGGGATGGATGACGAAGTCGAGGACACCGCCGCGCCGGAAGAAGCAGGCTCCGATGCTGACATGGTCTTGAGGCGGAACTCCTTGTCTTCAGAGGTGTATGAGAAGCGCTGGAAGGGGGCCAGGAACGATCCGAACGTGGTTGTGGGGAAAGCCTCAATGTCAACGGTGAGATGGTGGTATAGGTGGAAATCGTGCGTAGTTGATACGTTGCAGGGCGACCGTTCCCACGCGGATTGGAGAAGCACCAAACCACGTTCAACAGTATCACGAGTATTTTTCGAAGTTGTGTGTCAATGGTTTTCGTCCCTGTTGTGCTAACATAAATGAATTGCCACCCCCCCACCCCTCCAGAACTTTTCATAAAAACATTTCAAATATACCAGCTGTGGGTTTGATCAAATGAATGGTCGATACTCATCTTTGCAAGCTGCGTGAAACCCCGGCCGCGCGTTTTTATTAAAGTTTCCTCTTTCAAGATATAGGTCATCGACTCCTCCGGATGCTACCAGGGCGAATAGAACAGTTTTACCAATGTCTATATCAGCCCATAATGAATCTGCGCACTATTAACAATACCATACTCTGCCTTTCCTGCTGTTGCTATTGCTGCCTTTCGTTTTGTTATTTTGTTTATAATTTATAAAGTATAAATATTCATCGTCATTACCCCCCTTATATCAGCTGCGAGATCGACAATTTGATCGAAACTCCTATTTGCAAGCTGTGTGTGATACCCCGACCGCGTATTGTAACATTAAGAAGTATACTCATTCCTTGTTGCATCCCTGTTGTGCTAAGATCAACTAAATACCAACCCACCGCCCCCCCAAAACATTTTGTTTTAACCCGTGTTTACTATACATATATTTTGGCCTTCTTTCTTTATTCACGACTGCTTGAAGCCCCCCCTCCCCATGAAGTGTTTGAATGGGAGGGGAGCGATGGGCATTTGAGGGCATGCAAGCGGTATGCACGTAATGGCACGAGAGGGGTACGCACAGCAGTAAGTGCCCGAGGTGGTAGCATCACGAATGTATCATAGAGTTAGTAAGAGACTATGACGGCAAGGGTCTGGAGGCGGCGAAGTAGAGCCAGGCAAAGACGTTGGAACGTGAATATATTGAGACTCGGGATGATTGGGAACTAATGCGAAAATGAGGGAGAAAGACGGGAGGCAGGAACACGCACGTACACCAAGTCACCAACCTTGATTAGTCGAAGCCCAGAAACTAACAAGATCCCGCCTGATAGAGTGGCCGTTGACTTGGTTAGGCCCGAGTGCGTTGGAAGTTTCGCCCCGGCTTCCCTCTAGGCTGCGTATTGCTGTTACCAAAGGAAGGAAAGCAGTCAAGGAAACCGCCGAAAAAAACGAAAAAAAACGCAAGGAACAATGTTATGCGTGCATCGCAATAAAAGAGCAAACATGAGATGGGTTCCTCCCAGGTTGAAGTACTGCTATAGACTTCTTCTGTACCGGTATGCCATTAAAAAAACATCACCTATACAGGCTCGTTCGTCCGCAAGAAAAGGATCGCCAGACACCATGTATACCTCATGTACGAAGTATACTGGTAGTAGATACGTACGTATGCAGACATGGAATGGAATATAGGCCAGTGTCTTCCTGGGACAAGTATTATACATTACCAGGTAGAGAGTTACGGAGAAACACACACAATAAACTTATGTGGAGAGAAAAGCGTGCGGCCAGAGGCCAGAGGGGTGCCCGCAAAATATACAACTCGCCGTATATCAGTGGGCTGCTTATGCAAAATCAATTATGTAAACGACGACCTTGTTTGTCACGTACAGAGTCGATCACGAGAACTATTGTGGAGAGTAGAAGCTTGGTCGGCCTTAAGCAGGAACATAAACACCATCAGCTATACTGCTAGTGTTAGCGACCCTCGCTCTCGACACGTGGCTCGCATGTGTCGGGCACCCGAAGGTACAACGAATACGCGTTCTATCCTCTCCCTCATATTCATTGAATGGTATCATCCACTGCTAAAACAGGGCGTGTACGGCGTGCGTCGGAGGAGAGAGCCAGGAACACACACCACGATTCTCCACTGTAGCACAGGAAGCACGAGAATCAATATCTCGGTGCCAGCAAATGTACTCCAGGCGCAATGACAAAGTCCAACCTTGCTTTAAGGAACCATGGGATACCCCACGAGATGGGCCATGGGGTACCCCGCGGGTTACAATATGCCATGGATTACGCCACGAGGCATCCCATGGGAAATAATATACCCATGCTTTATCCCATGAGACCCCACTGAAGACCCCATGGGCTACCCCATGTAAACCGATGGTTCATCTCATGAACCAACTTATGGTAGCCCATAGATAGATTCATGGTGTACGTCATGATGGTTACCAGTACGGGATCCCATGGGATAAGGTATAGGCTACCCAATGGAGTACCCTACCTCATGGGCTTTCCCAGGGACAACTCCATGGGTGTCCCGTGGGCTAGCCTATCGGGTTGTCCATGGGCTAGCCCATCCGGCAGTCCATGGGCTCGGCCATGCTAGCCATGGCCATGGCCTGAGATAATATTAATAGTAGCATGGTATAAAATATGCAGTTACGGATACTACTATTTACTTGGTGCCAAACACCGTCTTTGCGATCAGGCGTGAATGCTTTTGAGTATTGTAAAACCTACACCACACAACTCCCATTTAGGCTGTCCCCAATAACGTGCGAAGAGCCGGGGAATGAGGCACTGTAAGTATAGTCTACTGCGGCAGTTGCTGCCGTCATTGTTGTTATTGTTGTTGTTTCTATTGTTCTTATACGAACTGCCAGGTACACTACTACGACGAACGCCCACCCCCTAAGGCCGTCAGCATCGCTGTCGTTGTTACGACCTAGGATCTTGAACTGCTGTACCTACACTACATCATATATCGTACATCACTACGTATGGGCGTACGTGGAGGATCCGCCGGCAGGCATGTATCAAGACGACGAGCGTACACTCCGCTTGAGATTACTGTCGTGGTTTCGATCTCGGGGGTTTGTACTGATGTGCCTACAATGCTAGACCATTATGAGCATATGCGGAGCCAGCACCGGCCATCAGCCCGCCGGGGTGAAGCCCCGTGATTACAAAAACTTAATTACAGCGAGTAGTTCTCTTGGTGACGTGAGTTTACAGCCTACAAAAAAAACATGGGATAGCCCATGACACAGGCCATGGTATAGACCATGGCCTAGCCCAAGGTCTACCACATGGCGTAGCCCGCGGGATAGCCCATGGCGTAGTCCATGGCAGTCCGTGGGCTGTAGTCAAGATACGTAACCGTGAGATAGTTGATGGGCTATACCATGGGCTAAATCATGGGCTATACTATAGTCCATGGCTTATGCCATGGGCTACCCGATGGAAAATAGACAACCTTGGTGTAGCCCGTGGCTTACGCCATGGGATGGCCCATCGGAAGGTATGATCTATGTCATGGTATTAGATGGTGAAATATGATGGGATGTCTCATGGGCGAATAGATCCATGGCCTATCCCATGGGGTCCATGGCCTATCCCACGAGATCCATGGGATCCGTGGAGAACCCCATGGGATAAGGATCCATGGGGGAGGCCATCGACAAAACTACACCATCGCTGGTGCCATGGGGTGCATGGCGTATCGCCTGGCCTAGCTCATGGGGCATAGTGGCCAATGACTTGTCCAATTTGGCCAATGGTTTAGGCCATGGACTTCTTTAGGCGCCTGCTACGGAAGAGGTGTAATCGTGTAATACCTAGTACTGTTTTAGACTAGTGTTTTAGTGTTTTAGTGTAACACCCTTTGTTTTCTGAAGCTCTTCATCTATAACTCACCCAAAATCTATTTTTGAGGAAGCTGAAAGTGCAACCCGATGAACAGACCCATGGGCGAGGTATACAGTAGAAAAAAAAAACAAAATGACATTCTGACGATTTCGGGTTAAGGATCCCTGTCGTTAAGAAAATATCTTGGCCCAACAGTGCTACCTCTATCGTAGCACTCGGCTAAACCCCTTGGGCTAGGCCATGGGATACGCCATAGACCCAACGGGCTAGACCATGGATCCGATGGGGTGTGGCATGGAGCCCATTGGGCAGACCCTGGGGTCCATGGCGCGTCCCGTGGCACATACCACGGGGCCCCATGGCCTATCCCATGCGGTACCTCATGGTCTAGTAGTACGCTTTCGAACTGTCATTTTCAGCCATCAACACCCTCTTCTTGTGTCTGCTACAGCATAAGTTTCAATACTAGAAAGAGGGCGACACCAAGAGGCACAAGAAAAGTCAATTTCGTCCCGACATTTGTGGCACAACCACAACGCACAGAGGGCTGCCAGTATCGAAGCGCAGTCACCACAGCAGCAGCCATGGTGTATCATCTTGCAGCCCCACGGTTCTAGCACCTGTGCGGCGGTTTTGCATGATCGTTTTGTGATTTGTTTTGTAGCAACAATCTACAGTAGTTCGCATTGGTAATCTGGACAACAAGTATGTCGAGTCAGGGTGAAGCCACAAAATACTAACCAGCACTAGCGGGAGTCACCGACCAATATATTTCATGAGGATACACACTCCCGGTATCACGCGCGATCGGAGGATCACACAAAGCTTCCAAACATGGTTTTCGACGAAATCCTCGATCTTACAGCTGTACTAGTAGTAGTGCATTGTTTTTTAAACAACAGTAACGTGGGCTGGAGGGCATCCTCTACAAGCGTAAATATACAACTACCGATTATGCGTAATCGTCCTGTTGGCCTCGTTTGCACGATAGTCCCCGGCCTCGCTACTGTAGTAGACTGCTATAGCATACAACAGCAGGAATCCATGCTACGCTTATGCCGAACAGCTTCGACTACTTGCGTCGGAGCCCGCCATGAAAACCACCATCCCCTAACCTGTCGGCTAGCAGCCTCCGTTGCTTCGGGTGGCCGATGCTGTACAGTGGGGGCCCGGGTTTAGGAAAGATCCCCTTACGAAAGACAGGCTTAAACGTTCGGAAAAAATACGAAAATGGGTACAAGAAAGACAGCCGAAATTCAGCGCCAAGATAAGAAACAGTCATTATCCTCGTATTAGAAACAGCCGCGTTCGACTCCCGCCAATATAAGAAAGAACGCCGGCCTGGACTGTGGCATATACTAAGAAACGGCGAAAGTTGCAACCTCCTATTAATAGCAGCAGTGTTACGGTTCAGAAAAGCTGTGCTATTTGTAATAAAGTTTTATTTACATACGAAAATCAACGGAATCCCAAACTCTCTTGACAATTATCCTGTATCCCAAACTATTTTGGTGGTTAGGGAATTCAAGAGAGGGAGTGCCCTCTCAGCAAAGTAGCATAGCACTGTTGTAGTACTCGTCGGTTGCGGCTGACCTGTGCAACGTTAAACAGTAGTGGGGCCTATATAAGGCGGTTCGAATAAGGCGGTCACCCGATATAGGGCGGTTGAAATCGGCTGACACGGCTGAAAGTCTGGGTACAACTGCCTATACGAATAGGGCGGCCTCTCGAGATAAGGTGGGAAAAATCCCTTCGCTCTATACCGCCTTATATAGGCCCCACTACTGTAATGTAAATATATAAGAAACACGAAACCCTGAATATGCTTGAAAACAAATACCTGTGGTATGAAACAAGAAACGCTTACTGTAAAATGTTTGAATTTGTGGCGAGAGAAATAAGAAACCGTACCATATGAAACTATTATTTACGCTGGTGCGAGCAGCACGCAAAATAAGACTATGAGCCTGGACGCCAAATTGACGTTTCTTAACGCCGAGCCTCCACTGTACTGGTGTAGTTGTCACTTATTGCTGGTATTCGTCTAACGGCAGTCGTGGTACCTGATTAGTGCGGTGCCTTGCCAGATGACAACAACCGCGCTAAAGTGGTACTTGTAACTATCGCGTAATAAAAGGAGTACTCTATTTGTATAGGAAGAGGTCGTGACAAGACATTTCAACGGCACTAAACTGGGGCCCGGCACCAAAGGGTACCGTATTAAGGGGCCGCGCCGGCCATGCTGTTGTACTATTTCCAGTAAACTGCAGCTATTGAACACGCCTGACGGAAAACGTGATCCCTCGAAAACCACGCCCTGACCATCTTGTAAGTCGGTCTTGAAAGAAGGCTTAGGTTCATCACTGGTTCAGCCCAATAAGTTTTAAACCGCAAGCATATCTCTCAAAGGTATGCCTTGTCTGTTTGCATCCGGTGAAGATATTCCTGAGTTTTGGTCATTCTGCTGCCCCTAACCCGTGCAACTTCATTGCTGCGCTCGTGCTGTAAGGGAGGCGGGACCCGTTAGAGGCTAGTATCGGTCGGTATGCCAGTGGCTGGCCTTGTCGCCGAAGTTCAATGTTAAACAACATCGGTGGCGCGAGAACTCGAACGTTTTTCAGGGTGACCAATAGATGGCAGAGTGATATCTACAGCAATAGTGTATTATTAAGAGTCGTTTTTCGGTTTGAAGCATGCGTCCGAGTGATCTGGCATCAGTACAAAAACGATTGCCATGGACATAGGCTTTCTTTACACATTAATTTAGTCCATGAAAAACGAAGCCGTGGTTGAGGAGGTATCACGCTTTCCGTAAGGCGTTACTCCTACCGTTAAAATATTTATACTAGACATAGTATGGCTTCTGCTGATTTTTCTTTTTTACAGGTACAGTACAGAACACCTATTAATAATAAGAAACATAAATATTGACCCAGGCTGAGTTTCTGATATAGGAGGGGGGGATGTTCTACACTAACTTCAGCATAAAGACTTCCTAACTTCATATTTTCCTGTAAATCTCAGCCTGCGTTCCTTTTTTACGAGCCTGCTTATTATTAGGTGTCATGTACTGCTGTATTTTTACTCGAGCAATCACCAATAACACACAAAGAAAAGTCTGGCGCGGCTCCTGACGCGGGACCACGACTGTTTCCTGTATACCTGGTAGTTCGTATTTGTCATGTCCACGCAAGCTACTGCTGTACCTGGTATTAATTAATAGCTGCTCTCGCTCACTTTCCCACACACAAAACCACTAACCAATGTATCTCCGCAGATGGCCTCTCGACCAAAATAAGCGGATTTCTGGCTCGCGAAGACCCCCGACTTACTTTCAGCATTCAAACAGAACGGACCCTATCCCAATGAATTCAAACTACTCGTACCTGGTAGTCTAAACTACCAGTACCTGGTAGTTGTTATTTTCACAATAAGCCATCGCCAAAATCAAGTCCGTGGTTACACAAAGGTGCTGGAGCCCTAGGAAGATCCGAAAAACCAATAAAAAAAAACAAATTCGGCTGGGAAGCGTCATGAAATGAAATCAATGTGCAAACTGAACTACTGCAGTTGTAACATGGCCGCGGTATCCACTCAGCTACACAGCATAAGAGTTCCCCCCGTTCCCAAAACTAACCAACTCGTGGCTACTGACTACCAGGTAGCATTTGCTGTCTGAAGTGCTGCCTGCACCGTACGAAACGCACGGTAGTCGTGAACACAGAGAGGAACCCGCCTGCTGTCTGGAATGCTGTCAGAGTGATGACCCGCGGACATGCAGTGAAAAAAGAGCAATTGAACGAAAAGCACCACACAAATATCAGTGATCGCCTCGTCTTCCCGAACTATCTGACTAGGTAATACTGCTCGTACGCATGTACCAGGTATGATACCTGGTACCTGGTATGCGTTTGCTCTCTGTCACAAGGTTCCAGTACTCGTGGACTCGTAATCGATAATCGAGCTCCAGCCTCAGCACCAGCGAGCGTAGTCCTACACACCCAATCAGCACGATATGTGTTCCTGCTGCACAACTGTTGAACTTACCACGTTGAACCCTGGCTGCGTAGTACCGGTAGTCGCTCGTTGCTTGTGAAGTTTGATGTGGGTGCCTTGGTGCGGTGTTTTGTTGTGTTTTTTCCCCAGCATCCCCTATCCTCTATTTGAACATCCATACTTTTTCCATGGAAACCCAACCTCACCAAAATGCTGTAGTTCCTCCAAATAGAACCACAGGCGGCCAGCAAACTTCACAAACACACATCATACCGGAACAACCCAGCCAAGATTCAAAGCGGTAAGTCTACCAGCAGTACAGCAGTAACGAGTACTTAGACCCTGGCTATTGGGGTCCCCCTTGTCCTCAGCGAGGCTGGAGCGCGATTGCCGAATTAGCTGCCCTCGGAGCCATACCGCGCGTAGGCTGACTCTTATGGTAGACGAAACCAGAAAACAAACAAGGGCACGGTCTCACAGAAATGGCATATATTTATGTTTTTGGTTTTTGTACGGCCCAGATTTGTATATCGAGTTCCGTATTTTCCAATCTTATCGTGTTATGTGTTGGCCGGGGGGTTTCGTTTGAGTTGGGAGGACGTTTGAGCGAGAGGGGTTACCGCAATATTTAAATTCGGCGGACACACAGCACTCACGATGACATGCACAGCACCCCGCACATCCTATTTGGTGCCACTACAGCCGCGCCACTCGCTAAGCCGACGTGGGAAGGACGGAGGTTGGCGCGATGGCATTGGGTAACATGGGGCTTGCTTTCCCAGACTCGAGCTTCATGGGCTGGGTGTTGGATAGGGCCGCAACGGCGTTTGAAAAAGCCCGCGTAACGAAAAGATCTCTCGCATTAATCCAGTCCGCCGCCGTGTACTACAGCGGCGCGGCCGTGAGGCAGTGAGCTTGGAGTCTCCAGCCACCGCTATGGACCGGGATACCGTGTCAGTCATAACCGCGGACGTGACCGCGGACGTGTCCGCGGATGTGGCCGCGGTCGTAGCTGCGGACGTGTCCGGGGACGTGTTCGCGGCTATCCGCGGACACAGCCGCCAAAAAATAAGATAATGTATATCGGTCCCAACTGGGCATCCGACACCCGGCACCCAGGATACCCCGTGTCCGTGCTGACTTTTCATGCTGCAGAGAGAGCCAGCTCTTTGGTCACAAACTATCATTCATATAATACCATCATACGAGACAGAAAGTAAGAGGATACAGGCAGGGGATTCTGGCGATCCCCTACAGTAGATGCTACCGAGGTCAACAGGACGATATATTTCTGCTGTTGGTTGTATACATACTTCGTATGATACTACGGTACGCAGTATCGGCCCTCTCGCATGAAAACAGCCCACTAAAAGTCTAGCCTAAAAGTTAATAACAATTAGGAAGGCGTGTTGTCTAAGCGCTGACACTGGAATCACCCTCCTCCCTTTGGGTGGCCTGACCCCTGCTCTCGTGTCCATAAAGGAGCTAGCTGGAGAAGACACCAGGTGCAGCAGTATGGCAAAGTCTTCTGAGTACCAGTACCAGTCATACCCATTTACTAACTCGCGAGTACAAATAAATTTGGAGTCCTAAGTTCCGGGTACGAGGACCTAGAATGACGGAGTATTCGCCAGTCCCAAGGGTACCAGGGGTTGAAATGACTAACAACTCGCGACTCCCAAGGGCAGTTAAAGCTGCCCTGACTGAGGACTCGCCAGTCCTAAGGGCACCATGAGCTGAAATGACTGAATACTCGCGAGTTCCAAAGTTACCAGGGGTTGAAATCATTGAGTACTGGCGAGTCCCAAGGGTATCAGGGTTAGGGTAAGGGATGGAACGACTGAGTACTCGCGAGTCCCCAGGGCTGCCCGAAGCTGAAATGACAGAGTGCTCGCTAGTCCCAATGGCACCAGGGGCTGAATAGGCCGAGTGCTGCCGAGTGTCAAGGGTGAACTAAAAGTTGAAATGACTGAGTACTCGCGAGCCCCAAGGATTTTCAGAGCTGAAAAGGCTGAGTATTCGCGAGTCCCAATTTAACCAGGAGCTGAAATGACTGTCGTCCTCGCGAGTCCTGTTGTCCGTACCTGTACCTACAGTAGAATCCTGATCACATTACAGGCGCCACACCAATATTTTTATTTTGTTTGATACTTGATTATTGTATTGGCATGCACACTGTTACCCTTCGGTTGGTGATGTTGTCAGCGCAAAACCCGCATATTATGTGTAGGCGGGATTTTCAGTTGGAACGGTTTTACGAGTACTTATATATACCGTCGGCGACGACGAGCCGAGAGTAGTGAGTACGGGCGAGTCCCAAGAGTATCTGGGGCTAACATGGCTTAGTACTTGCGAGTACTAATGGTAGAGGGACTGAAATGACTGAGAACTCGCAAGTCCCAAGAGTACCATGGGCTAAAACGACCGAGTCCTGGCGACTCCCCAGGGTACGGGGAGCTGAAATGACTGAGTACTCGCGAGTGCCAAGGGTACCGCGGGCTAGAGTGACTGAGTATTCGCGAGTCCCTAGGGTACCAGAGAGAGAAATAACTTGAGTATTCACGAGTCCCACGGATACGAGGAGCTTACATGACTGAGTACTTGCGAGTCCCTATGGTACCAGAGGCTGGAATGACTGCTACTTACGGGTATTCTTACTCTGACGGCGTTTTCAGTATAGTACCGGTTTTGCACTTTCCGTACGTAGCTATGTATGGGTCACTGCGTATACGTTCGTAGTACCAGGAATTCGACAGCATCTGGCGACCATCATGTTCTTGCGGGCGAACGGCGTCAGAGCCACTTGATGGGGTACTTCTTTGCATAACAACACCCCCTGCAAGGTAGTACCACCACCGAGCTACGGTATTCTAGCCCCAAGACCATACTCGTGCGATCATATATATATATACTCTCACCACTACTGTAGGCCTAATCGGTGATTCGTCAAAGTATCTCTGTAGTTTTACCCGTACGTACCGCGCCTGCAATACGTA
>JBBMKB010065510.1:0-29429 GCA_037833945.1 Alaria marginata
CACCACCACCACCACCACCACCACCACCACCACCACCACCACCACCACCACCACCACCACCACCACCACCGCCACCAACCTCAACACCAACACCGCCACGGCCCCCGTCCTCTTCATCGCTCAAGCTCGCCGAGCTGCCCTCACAATCGGTGCTCCCCCCGTACGGAGACAGTGCTTGTTCCGGCCTGTCCTCCCAATCGTCGAGGTCTTCCTCCTCGCCTTCCGATATATCGTCAGGGTTAAGCCTCAAACCGATAACACCATTTGCCCCGCGGCGGGATAGTGGTAGGGGGGAGTTCAACCCAGCATATCGGGGCAGCGAGTCTTGGCATCCGTCGCCCGCCTACGAAGGCAGGGGCGAGGAGGATAGGTTCACGATGAGAAGCGTTTGGTATCCTTACTGAGACCCCACCGGCCCCTAAGTTTCCGACAAAGGTGACGGGTTCTACGATCGAGGTAGCACTTTTTGGCCTTTTTTGTTTCTGAATGACGGGGCTCCTTAACCCAAAATCGTCGGAAACTCCTTGTTGTTCAGTCCGATCTTTTTGTACACCTAGGCTACATGGGTTTATTCATCCGGTTGCACTTTCAGTTTACTCAAAAATTAGTTGGTGGGTGAGGTTCAGGGCGCCCTAAAGTCAAGATGCCCAGAAAAAAACAATGGGTGCTATTAGCATGTGTCAGGTGGTAGAGTCGCGCTGCGGTAGCAGTTGCGCTTTTTAAATCCGAAACATTTGTCACTGACGGAGCTTCTTTGAACTGACTAGCTACCCAACATTTCTGGATCTCCAGGGTGTTCACTTTTTTGCAAATATGTTTTCTTTAGATACCCACGGAACATGGGATAGTGTATCGGGCTTTGCTTGCAACACGGGTGGACGGGACCCTTCCGTCCCGTCGACAGAGCAAAAGATGGGGCAAAAGGAAGACTTTCTGAAAACCTTTTAGAAGGTGAAATGTCACAGAACGTGCGGATTTTCCCACTTTCTATGGGCTTTGCGTGATTTGGAGTGTTCGAAAATAAGCTTCCAAAGGCTTCCGTCTGGATTTGGCTTACGTTCTGTGGATTTCTGCACGGTGTGTGACTCGTCTGGAGGTTTGGCATACATTCTGTGGGTTTCGCATCGTGTACGCCTTTCCAGAAGGTGCTCAGAAGCTCTGCATTTTGCGCACCTCCTACTCTGGCGACGAAATGGGGAGGTCCCGTTTACCCGTGAAGTATTCTCAACGCCGGCTGTCTGGTGAAATGTTGCATGTTGAGCTTGTCAAGTGAGGAGTCTCACCAAAGTTAAAGTTAACGACACACATGCTACGGTCGAGGAGCTCTATAGACGAGTTCTACGATAGAGGTAGCACTTTTTAGGTTATTTTGTTTCTGAAAAACGGTGCTCCCTAACACAAACTCGTCGGAATGTCATTTCGTTTTTGCAACACGAACCTCTTGTATACCTAGGCCATAATATAGTACATCGGGTTGCACTTTTAATTTTCTCGAAATCGGTTTTTGGGTGGGGACAAGACCTCCTCGTGTCAGGAGCCTTAGAAAAAAAAGGGTGCACCTCTATCGTAGCATGTGTCTGTACTATTAGTAAGTGACCCAAAAAATTGATGTTGAGCAAACTTAAGTTGCGTACCGAGGAACAAACCCATGCCCCAGGCATGCGAAGCAATCCTTTTGAAAAACAACGATGATATTCCGACGATTTTGGGTTAAGGAGCCTCTCGTCATTCAGAAACTGTTTTGGCCACAATACTCTACAGTACCTGTATCGTAGCACGCTTCTAACCCCCTCGTAGCATGCGTGGGTAGTCACTACCTGGTATTTATATAGGGAATAGGGTCGGCCCCTCCGCCCTACTGGCGGAGGGGCCAGAGTTTGGGTTAAAGAGATCAACAGGCCGAGTGGCACTTACACAGCAAGTAGCACTCGAGTCTGATGCTGACGAAGGCTACCTTAAGGGGGCATGATAGCTTTTACCTGGTGGAGCTTTTGTTGCGCAACTCAGAGCCACTCGTGCGAGCAGCTGCCGGTTTTGTGCCTTTCGGTGTCACGATGTTCACCGCAATACACTGGTTCCATACGCTGCGCCGTCACAGCGGATTTTTACCCGTAGCTACCATTAATTCTTTGGTGGGAAATACAAAAATCAGCACCAAATATGGTTTGTACCAATAGGGGGGTATAGGGCGTTTGGAGCTTATTATGGGTCCTTTTTACTACTTAACTATTCATACTATAGAAGCTGAGTGTGCAAGAAACTGCGGCCATTCTTTTTATTGGTTTAACTTGGATTTAGTGTGTTTTTACGTACCTGGCTGGACGGCGATCTAGGGCATCGCAAGCAATAGAGAGAGACAACGGCATACGCTTGGAGTCGTTGTCACCCCTTGCCAAGGTCCTTGTGCGGACGAACGAAAGGCCATGGCGGGCATGGCCAATCATTACTTATTGTGCAGTGATGGCGAACTTGGACGTCTTATGATCAGATCTAAACATAACCAAAGCGCCCAGTGTTTTTATGGGAGTTCCTGTAATATATATACCACGGTAAAAAACACGAACCAAGCTGCTGCTGCTGCTGCTGTTCCTGCTAGCTGCTACTGGCTAGTGTTGGCTTGGCTGCCTTCTGCCTTCTGCTGTTGCTGCCTTCTGCTCGGCGTTGATGCCTTTGCTGGCTGCTATTGGCTAATAATGCTGTCTGCTGAACTGTAGCAGATACTGCTGCTGCTCTATTTCTGGGCTACAATGTTTTGATCAGCACCGACGCTGCCGCTCTGGGCTTCTGCTGCTGCTACTGCGATGCTATCAGTACGACTAGCGCTGCTGTGATTCTGCTCTACCTGACAGCTGTGCTGTTGCTGCTGCTGCACGTACGAAATAGTGCCCCGGCATTACGGTAGTATCGACAGTCGGCCGAGCGTCCTGTCTGCTGTTGATAATATCACAATGCTGTACGTGCGGCGGTTATGCTGCTGCGGCTGCTGCTGCACTACACCAACCCTGGTATGTGCTAGTTTGACATCGAAAGTACACGGTACTTGGCAGTAGCAGCAGTGCTCGTCGTGCTGTAAGAGCACGAGTGACTGAAAATATCGTAACAAGACACAGATCAATTAAGGTTTTTTTTTTTTCTTCCGGGGCTCGTACAATGCCCCCCCCTATAGCTAGGTCTGTCGCCAACGACGTTGATTTCCGAGCTATAAATATGGTCCCTCCGCCATTGGGGCAGAGGGGCCGGCCCCACTGCATAGTACCGTATTATATAACACGCAAAGTGACACACAGCACACCCCGTGGAACGGTAGGAGCTCTATCATAATATACCTCACGCAAAATACTGGTTTGGAGAAAAACTAAAAGTGCTCCCAGATGAACAACCCCATAATATGGCCAAGGCACACAACGAAACATATTTTTTCCAAAAAGCGAACGGAATTCGGACGAGTTTGGATTAAGGAGCCCCGTCATTTTAGGTTAGGAAACCGTTTCGGCCAAAAAGTTGCACACCTATCGTACGTAGTAGCACGCGTATTTCAGAGCCTATTTTCGCCGAAACTAGCGCATGACGAAAACGGTGGCTTTGGAAATATCTCGTCCCGATCTTTGGAAACATCTCGTCCCGATCTTTGGAAACATCTCGTCCAGACCTTTCGAAAGATCTCGTCTAGATCTATCCATGGACGTATAGTATACCTGGCATACGGTACAGGACCCCTAATAAGAAACAGGGTAATAAGAAAGGCAGACTGATATTTACCGGAAAATGAGAAAGTCGGGAGCCATTGTACTAAAGTTAGTGTAGAAAGTACCCTTTCCTGTACTGTATTGCTCTGCGTTTGTTTGCACTCTTCCCGCAGGAAAATGCTAATATAATAGTTCCAACAAGCGTCCTGGTGGGCGTGTTATTATCTTGCGTCTTACGGTATACAGTATGGGCTCCCCGTGATACGGCGGAAATCATTTTTCACCACAGTAATTCCAAGTAATTTGTCCCGGCAAACGTGGGTGCGGCGCTAAAGGGCTCAGATCGAATTATTAATGGCCTAGACTCGCGGTATTACGGGTATCAAGTATTATTAACAGTAGGCCTGCAAAACATAAAAAGCGGGGGGTACACACCCGTTTGTTTCTCACCATCCATCCGATAATATATTGTTGCACGGTTTACACGCTGTACAGACCCCGGCATGAACACAGTCGTCACATGGGAAAACTCGACTCCTTTACTGTGTTTCATGCAGTCCTACTATATTAGCAATGGGTCTCCGTTATAGTGTGAACATGGGGGTCCAAATTATACATGCATATATACTTCGTATTGTGTATACTAGGGATTAGGGCCGGCGGCTATACCACAGTGGCGGAAGGACCATATTTAGGGAATTAGGGATCACGAGCAAATCCAAGCATATACCGTTGTTTCTGTTGCTCGTGATGTCCCAAATCGCGGTCCAGCCAGGTGCGTAAATACACACTCAATCCAAGACAAAACCACAAACATAGGCCTAAATTTTATCGACGTTAGCTCTTAAAGTATTGAACGATAGACGCTAACAGGATTACCGAAGTCCAGGTCGTTGTTACTTGCCAGCTCTTCGTGACCAATAGACAGCTCTTCGAAAACAAACCAGCTGATAGACAGCTCTTGATGCAGCCCAACGGACGCCCAACTGGCGTAAGCTTCTTCGTAGCGAACAGCCCGCGAGGAGCACGCACCGACGCGCCGTACGCGCATAACAGGTATATTATACTTCGTATATATATAATCAAATATACCTCCTCTACGACGCGTTCTACGATAGAGGTACTGTACCTTTTTTTGGCGCTTTTATTTTCTGGACGACGGGGCTCCTTAACCCAAAATCGTCGGAATACCAGTCTATTTTTGCAATAAGCTTTTTTTGTATAGATGGGCCACGGGTTTTGTTCATCGGATTGCACTTTCAGTTTGCTCAAAATGATTTTTTCGGTGAGGGTATACAGTAATCAAGTAATACTCAAGTGAGGGGCTTCAGAAACAATATGGTGAACCTCTATCGTAGAACGTGTTCTACCGTAGCCTGGATCGCTCACCAGTCGTCTTCGCCGCGACGAAACCTTCCCACGCGCTGCCGGACAAGCCTCGCCGGCGTCGCAGAGCTGGGAGTGTAACTCCCTTGTGGCTTCTTTGAGCCTTTCTATTCTATCGCCCAAGCTCTTCTGGACAGCACTGTCCACGTCCTCCCTCTGCGTGCAAAGGAACGAGGCAGACACCGATCGTTTGTAACGACTAAAAAGTAGGAGGTCCGGAATGAAACCAGGCTTGACAGTACCTCCTCCGTTGCACTGATACCCTACTGCTTTTTACTCAAGTATGACTAGGACAATTCTGGGACCGTAATCATGCGAAGGATGGCACCCGTCGGAGAGATGGCACCCATCAGAGAGATCGCACCGGGGTGCGCAAACTAAACAAGAACGTCATAATTTAATTGTATTTCCGCACCCCCATCGGAGAGATGGCGCCCATCGGAGAGATCGCAGCTGGGGTGCCAAAAAAAGGGAAGGACATTCTATTTTAAAACGTGATCGCACCCGGTGCCATCCTTCGCATAATTACGGTAGTTAGAACACAATTAGGCTTAGACGTTACCTCTTCCGTCGCACTGATGACCTCCTGTGTTTCGTTAAACACCGCAAAGGACAGTTCCTCGCTGGGATCTTCTCGAGCTGTGCCAGGCAGTTCTCCTGACATTAGCCCCACCGGCCCTTCCGAACGCTTGCCACGATCCGCTGGTAAAACAATCCCCGAGAAAGTCCTTCTAAGCAGAGCTCGACTATCGGCGAGGACTTCTGGTGCGCTGAACGATGTGGTCCTTGTTCCTAGGTCGGCACGGAAACTGGTTTCCATGTTGTGCGTTCTTGCACTTACTTCTCGATCGTCGTCGGGATCGTTTAATCCGAATGAGACCGGAAGTGACTTGCCCTTTTCTTCTCGGAAATCATCGGGGCCGTCCGCTTGCGGGATGGGCTGCGGCACGATCACCTTCCGCCGCGTGTAGCCCAACTCGTGCATTACGGAGATGTAGTGGTGCACCGCCATCATCTGGGCGAGGAAGGCAAGGGCATACGTAAGGTACGAAATATTAATCAAACGTCGTGTATCGTGCAGTGAGGTACCCGATTGAGGAGCGTCTCCATATTTAGAGAAAACGGACTTAATGGTCAAATCGGCTTGTCACTTCATTTGCTACCTATACCGTAACCCAAATGGTACTACCTCTGAGATAAGAGCGGTAACACTGGCCCGGTCCGAGGGGCTCTTAAACCGGGTGGCCCACTGTATGGGAAGGCGCTTTGGCGATTCGAAGGATACTGGGGAGCGCATGTGCAGTACGTGTGTGTCGCAGTAGCCAAAAGGTGGACGGACCCGGGACGGGGGGACCTTAGCATGGATGTTTCACATAGAGAGTTACTCGAGGGTCGTCCGAAAAAGACACATATCCGAAACCACAAACCTGGACGGGGGGGGGTGTACTCATCTCATGCATGAATGCCTGCTACGCTAGATTAAGCACTTTTTGGCAAAACCATTTTCCGAATGACGGGTCTGCAAAACCTTTTTCTGAACGACGGAGCTCCTTAAGCCAATATCGTGGGAATGTCATTGTTTGCTTAACAACGCGCTTTGTGTTATACCAAGGCCATGGGATTGTTTGTCGGGTTTTCGCTTTTACAGTTTCTCAACCTTTGTGTTTGGGTGAGAGATCTTGACCTCCTCAATCAAGTGAGAAGTCGTGGAAAACCAAAGGTGCACCCCATCGAAGCATGCGCCCATAGCCGCAGTCTTTAGACTATAGACCCTCGAGGAGGGGGGGGGGTACTCATTTCTTGCAAAGCCGTAGCCATAGGACCATAGACCCTCGCATCCGTACAATGCCGAGACGGAGTACGTCGGGTTTTCACCGACCAGGCAGACATCGCGTGCACCAAGCGCTAAGCGCCGTGAGGTGTTCAACGCGAGCCGCATGAAGGGTGAGCTGTATCCTACTAAGAACCCCTCGAAATGTGGACTTCCGCATCTTGCGGGTACGTTCTTGATTTGGATGACAGCTTCGAATGGACGGGGGGGAGGGGTTATCCTAGAACCGACCCAAGAAACAAAAACCCCTGAAAAAACAAATATATTTCACACTTCATACAATAACCCGATCAGACCAACATCTTAATCATGATATGGCGCGACTTTCGGTTGCAGGGTTTTGCAACGCCCCCCCGTGAAACGAAAATTCGTCAACAACATAGGATATCCTCTCAGCCTGGCCGGCTGCATCGTTAGCAACACGTTGGCCTCGAGGCACCGATGATACGGCAATGTGACCACAAACTAAAACGGGGGAACATGGTAAACAGGACCTACGGTTCACACAAAAAACTAAATATTATCCTATTTTTGTTAATAGTATTTGGTCTTGTTTACTGTGATCCTCCGTAATAGTGTCCACGCAGAGACAACGACGACGACGGCGGCGGCGGCGGTGGCGGCGGCGACGACCTTGATAGCCTATTATACTGTGAGACCAGTTGGTAACCCTCATGTTTTTTCTTGCCTATTCCTGACCCGTCTACCGCGCTACATATTTTCTCTCTCAAAAAAAGGTGGACAATGATCAATGTCTTGCATTGAGGACGAAAATAATCAAGCTATTCGTTTAGAATTAGCCTCATACTCTGATCTGAGTGGGACATCCGATGCGTTTGTGATGGACTGCTCGCACCCGCACGCCGACTGCAACGCATGGATGGGCTAATGTCGTTCTCTAAAAAAACAAATAAACGGACTATTAATAGTTCACCCTCCACGGTACTGAATTGAACTCCCTATAATGTGTACCATATCTGACGGGTGCTATGATACGGTGCTGTAATCAGTATAATAACACCATTTTTACAGTAGGTATCTTCCAAAACTTGGTTTGGGGAAAGTATAGAACTGCTACCCGATGAACAGTCTTATAGCCTAGGTATCCAACGAATACGAAGAAAACCAAAAATTCCGACGATTTTGGGTTAGGAGCCCCGTCATGAAGGAACCGTTTCAGGCGAAAAGTGCTATACTAGTACCTAGTCTAAAGTAGCACGCATCAACAACACCATTTCTTTCCTTGAGGCTCTTAACTTGAAGAGCCCTCAACCTCACTCAAAAACCGACTTAGAGAAAAATAGAACTCTACCCGATGAACAACCTAAAGGCTGAGGGCTAGGTGTGAACAACGAAATATTGTGCAAAACAAGAGTGAGATTCCGACGATTGTATTGATAGGTTAAGCTGCCCGGTCGTCCAGAAAACAAAAACGCCGAAAACTGCTGTACTAATACCTAGTGTATCGTAGCGCGCGTCGTGTATCTGTATCGGGCGACGAAAACCAACTTGTTTGTGGATTACCCAGTGAAGTCTCAACTTTCGGTTGACAAGCTCACCCGTTTGTACGCCGTACGTATCGCGTGATGTCAATGAGCATGACGGGATACGGCCCGGCATGGCAATACACACGCAGCGTGACCCTGCACCCTGAAGCCAACCCCCACCTGGGTGAGCTACTCGTACCGTATTTCTACAAAACAAGGAACTCACTGTTTTACACCCCACAATTCCCGGTTGTAAGACGCGTTCTACGATAATAGAGGTGCACCAACCATTGTTTTGTTTATTGAGGCTCCTCACCTCTATACTAATAGTAAGTGATTTTGAGTAATCTACAACTGCAACCCGAATAACAAACCCATGCCTTAGATATAAAAAGCAATAATATTGCAGGACAAGATGCTGCACATTGTCAGAGGAACAAACCCATGACTTAGATATACAAAGCAATAATATTGCAGGACAAGATTCTGCACATTGATTGTCGGAGGGCAAGCATCATAGTAATAATCAGATTGCAAAACAAGAATTTAATCCCGATGATTTTGGGTGAAGGAGCCCCGTCGATCAGAAACAGAAACGCCAAAAACTGCTATTACGGGGGACCATAGTAGACAGGACAAAATATTGTTAGTAAAAATAGGGAAATTTATAGGCTTTTGTGTGTACCGCAGGTCCTATTTACTATAGTCCCATGTAACAACTCTATCGTACAGTAGCACGCTGAACTATATTAATAGAGTTTGCATCTGGTTGGGCGACAAGAACGCGGATTTTGTTTTTCATTTTTTACCTCGTGGAGTTGCAATTTTTGGGTGACAAACTCCATTGCTTTCTCCAAGGCTTCGAGGCAGTCCTCGAAGCAGAAGTTGACGAGGGCGTGCGCCGCCGTTTTGCACAGGAACTCCACGGCTTGAGCCGTCCCCACCTGAGGGAGTTTGACGTTGTGATCAGGCGTTTGTGATTTTAGGTTGTTGACATCACGTACGTGTTACAATTCGACGCATCGTAGTGACATGGAGATCGTAATTTGGAATTTGGCGTTCTCGCGGGACTCAGATATACCAACCTAAAACCACACAAGACACGTGCTACCATGAGGGTGGCCCGTTGTTTTCGCTAAATATTTTCTGTGCATGTTTCGGATCCTTAACCCGATATCGTCGTGATGACATCATTACTTGTTTTTCAATTTTTATGATTTGTACATACCTAGGCCGCACGTCTGTTCATCGAGTTGCACTTTCAGCTTACAAATGAAAAACAGTTTTGTTTTGGGTGTTGGGTGATGTTTAGAGCTCCTTAGTCAACTGTGGAGCCTCGGACAAAACTACAGTAGTAATAGTAATAGTAATGGAGCACCCCTACCGTTCTAATAGTAGCGTATGACGTGTTAGGTTTTGACCTCGGGAGGACGCATTCTGCGATAGAGTTTCACCATTGTTTTTCGGAATCTCCTCACTTCTTGGGGAGCTCTATACACCCCACCGAAAAAAAATATTTTGAGCAAACTGAAAGTGCAATCCGGATTACAAACCCGTGGCCCATCTACACAAAAAAAGCGCATTGCAAAAATAGAATGACATTCCGATGGTTTGGGGTTAAGAAGCCCCGTCGTCCAGGAAATAAAAACGCCAAAAAGTGCTACCTCTATCGTAGAACACGTCGGAGGTACAGCAGTACGACGACCTTCAACACACTCTAGACCGATCACGCTCGGGGGGAGTACGAATATACAGAACGCGCTTAATTTCGCTTTGAGTATCATATTTCTTGCCTGTGCTTGCAGAATGTGGTAGGTCATGACCGGGAGGTAGAGAGGATCGCCTTGGTGATTCACGAGGTAGTAGTCCGCAACGGCCTGCCGACGAGGGAAACACAAGTAGTACAGGCATCACATACAACTTAAAATACAGTAGGTAAGCCGCTTTGGAGGGACCTCGCAATAAAGAAAAACGGTACGTAGTGGACCTCAAATTCCTGCGCACGGTTTGTTGCCTATTCAAGGGGCCAGATCCCTTAAAGTGCACGCAACAATCTGCATGGGACTCCAGGTTCCTTAACCCTTTTGAGGCCCGTATACATCGACCAAAAAACAAGAGATTTGCGATATTATCAACTGTCCAGGAAGAGCCTGCAGCAGTACGAGTATCAGAAGGCCGTGCGTGCGTGTGTCGTATACCTCCTACCGTTCGTTGCGCTTTGAACACACATTCTATAGCCGGCGTCCCCCGGCTGCTTCGCGTGACCGATTCTGGAATCGTCCATTTATTTCGTCAATGTCCCCCTCTGAAGCCCCAAAGGGGGTAAAATGAGCCAATAGGCTGTCTCCCGGTTGAAAAACGCCATACTCAATTCAACGCTAGAAAACGAGTCATGTGCTCCCAAAATGCCGGACGTGCCAAATCTGGCAAGGGACACGTCAGTAATGTCAGGGACCTCTACGCTCGCCCGCACCACCATGATCTCTTCAAGGGGGCCTCCGACCTTCTTAGCAGAAGTAAGCCGAACGCATCGAATGAAGAATGAAATTGTGCAACTATTACCGTTGTTCCCGCGGCTTTATACCTAATTGGAGAGTCTACGTACGTTCACCGACGCATGCTATTATGTTTATTACTATTAATACTATTGATAATAGTGTGGTATACTACTAATAGTACGGTATATTACTAATAGTATGGTTAGTGCTATATTTTCTTCGGCTGAAGGCCGGGGTAAGGTTGGCATAGCAGCATGCAAAACCATCTTGGGGGGGTCTTAGCATCTCTCGACGTATCGGCATCTTGACATTTCGACGTGTCGTCTTACCTTGTGCATCCGTTTTCGGCTGGAAGCCGGAGTGAGGTTGTACAGTACCATGTGCACCATGGAGTTCCTGAAGTTGTAGTAGGTGTGCCGGGAATACACCAAAAATCGCGCCGTCACCAGAGCCTACAGCAAGAGCGGCCGTGAGAGCAGCCGCAAGGGCGACATGGATTAAGGAGCCCCGTCATTCAGAAAACTAAAGTTTGCCAAAAACGCGCTACCCCGATCGGGGTAAACGTCTCTACACTAACTTCTATGACCTTATTAAAGTAAGAGCGACTGCAACAGCGACCGTAAGAGCGGAGAGAGTGAGGCAGGAGGGGGTGTGTTGAGGGACGATGAAGAGACGAAGAAGGTTTTGGCGTTGCCAGTAGTTGATGACTAGAAGAAGTAACGTAACATGAATATGCTTTCTCAGTCAGCGCTGACCGTCGCCAACAGTAGTGCTGATTCCAAGAGACCGCGGCAGGAGAGGACATGACATATGTGGGTTTAGGACGATGAGGAGAATTTTGTTTGTTTTTTACATTTCCGGTACTTAGTTGATTCTTGTTTAGGTTATCCTTGCCAGGGGGCGTTTTGAACACCCAGCAGACTGATTTACGCTTCCTTTCTAGAGTATTTCTCTCTGGTGGTCACCCCACGCGTATTTTGAGACGTGATCACACCCATATTGCCGCTGTTCATACACAGGCCTGAATATGTTGTTCCAGTCCTATTTTTATTCTCTGAGTGACACGATTGCATTAAATATTGCCGCTGTTCATACACAGGTCTGAATATGTCGCATCAGTTGTGTTTATTATGTAGAGTTGAACTTTTCCTACTCGCGCTCGCGCACTTTCGGCCTCTCATTTAAATAGCAAGAAAGAGTCCCTTGCGGGGTTCGAACCTACGTCATCGACACCAATACTATATGGCGGCATGGCTCTGCACCTACCATACACTTCACTTCGCAGGAAGCGCTTGCCTCTGTTTAATTTGTTGAAGGTACGAGGTGTACGAGATGGCCATGTAACCGTATGGGAGTTCGTAGGGACAAAAGGGATGTTTCTCTCAGGGGATGTTTCATATGGACCTGGGGGAGATGCCGCTTTATTACCCTTTATGCCCCTTTATGCTTAGATACACTTGTTATTCTTATAATACTTGGCGGGAAACGCTTACCTGTACAATTTGTTGAGGGTACGAGGTGTACAAGATGGCCATGTAACCGCCTGGGAGTTCGTAGAGACAATAGGGATGTTTCTCTCGGGAGACATTTCATATGGACCTCGGGGAGATGCCGATTCTTACCCTTTAGGCTTTGATACGCCTGTTCTTATTCTGGTCTACTCTGTGTCATGACGAATGCTATGGTAGAGGTGCACCTGTAGTTGTGTAGGCTCCTCTTTTGAGGAGCTCTATTAATAGCTCAAGCTGCGGTCTGAGGTTCCTTGGTAAGGTGGCCTACCGTTACCCCACACATAGTAGAGAACTCGGCACCAGCGACAGACGCTCACAGGACCACATGCTAAATGTATGTAGGGTGTCAAGGCTCTACACCTATACCACGCACCTCACCTGGCCATGCCCTACGCGGCAAGCGCTTACCTGTATGATTAGCTCTAGCTGCGGCCGGAGGTTCCTTGGCAAGACGGCATGCAACAGGCCCATGGAGAACTCCGGACCAGCCACAGACGCGTATCGCACCACAGACTATAATGGCAGGCAGTGATGGAAGGCGAACGAAGATGCAGTAGATAAAAAAAAACACGGTCACAAGGATAGGAGGAAGACGGGGAATAAGTTTCGTGTAAGTGTTGGTAATTGCTATGGTATCCCCTCTCCCATGTTTGCGACGTTATGGTTCGTAGCAAGTGCCCTCTCATGACCTAGCAGGCGTTATGGCCTGTCTGAATAGGGTGAACCCGCCCCCTTCTGCCATAATGCACCAGGCGGGCAGTAATAAACTAGTGCAAGAGATGGAACACCCAAAGCAACCCTCGCGGTGAGTGCCCAGCGCAGAGCCGACGATATAGAGGGGTTGGTTTTGAATATTGATCGTTTGGGTCTTTCCGTGATTAGTTAGCCATGATAATTTGATACTTTGGTTTGCGTGGCGTTTATTTTGGCATACTATTCATAAACCCCATATAAAGCATGGTATGGCATTTTAGTATGGTGATACTGAACCCCGTACGATTTATGTGCACACCAAACCACATTCACGTTTTAGCATCGGTAGGTTTAGGAATGGTTATTATATCAGCCATGTGCGCTTAAATTGTATGGCGTTTGCTGTATGTATGATAGTACACCATACTAAAATCCCTACAACACAAAAACTCGAATCATCAAGGCCTTCGTGATATGACTATGATACTCTACTGGTAGTGAATAGTCGCATAATTTAATCGATTGACGGAAGCACAGCAAGCTGTTCGCATCCACCCATCGTCCAATTTCTTTGAGCCCTTTGGGTCGAGCCCTATTCGGCGAAGCATTATTTTCCGGCGAACCCTACGATCATACGTCGAAAAGCGAGCATGACCAGCCTTTACTTCTTCACGGCCGCTCACCTGCTCCTCAAGTCGAGTCCTATTCGGCGACTCGTCATTTTCTGGCGAATCATACAATCACACGCCAAAAAAAGCAAGCATGCCCAGCTTCTACTTCTTCACAGCCGCTCACCTGCTCCTCCACGAGAAGTCGCTCAAATCGGCACACCACGAGGATTGCCATCCGACCCATCATGGCCTCTTCCTCGGGTGAGATGGCGACGTCGCCCTTCGCACCGCCGTTGATCTCGACGCCCCCCTCGTGCATAGAGATACGGCTCATGAAAAGAGCCACGCTGTGCTCTTTGATGAACCGCACCACTTCCACGCACCTTTTGTTTTTGTTTTGTTGGGAGACCGTTAGAACAAGTTGGGAAACGGCTTAGTGCTGTTGCCTCGCACCATTGTGGTTTCAGTCGGGAAGGTCCGTTACTAATAATGACATGTTGTTTTTCAAGCGTTACTATGATACGTAAAGTATGGAGATTCATTGTTTATATCGTACGGCGAAGCACACAGACGAACAACAAGGGCGGGGGGGGGTCCTCCTCTTTGTTTTTAGCTTATCGTTTGTGAATAATATGTCGCCTATTCTACACGCTAGGCAGAGCTTCACACAAATAACACAAACGGTCGCCATGTAGGAGAGATCGATTGACATGTGGGTGGCGATTGTTTGCTTTTTCTGAGTTTAAGTTCGTCCTGTCCAGAACGCGTCTTTGAAAATGGTTGTCCAACCCAGTACCTGGACCTCTCCGCCCCTTTCCTCTCTTATAACACTTGTTTATATCGCCCTAACGAACGACTGTCTTTGCGGGTCATGTTGTTGTTTTCAGGTTATATTTAGACGTGTTTCTGTTTGGTTTTGAAGTGTATCATAGTTATTTATAGGAACCGACCCCACCTACGTAGTCGTTCGTGGCGGAAAGCGCGCGCTCAGAAACCCGTGGCGACACTACCGTACGCAGTCTACCGTATCCATCATGATTGCAAGCGTCGACTACTACATACATATACAGCAGACGTTAATCACATTAGCATTGCGGTGCGACATACGCCGCTAAACGGAATTTTCCAGACCTTCAACAGGGCATGCCACCACCGTCGAAAGCAGAAAATACGCCACCGTCGAAAGCAGAAAAGACGCCACCGTCGAAAGCAGAAAAGACGCCACCGTCGAAAGCAGAAAATACGCCACCGTCGAAAGCAGAAAATACGCCCGCTACGACACTATTAGTAGCACTTTTTTTTTGTCCGAAACGTTTTTTTTTCGGGGTGACGGGGGCTTCTTAACCCAAAGTCGTCGGAATTTCGTTCATCATGTTGTTGGGAATATGTTTTGCTGCGTACATAAGCCATGTGGGAGTTGTCCGTCGGGGAGTACTTTCATTTTTCTCCCAAAAGTTTTCGGATGAGGTATAGAGCTCCTCAGGTGACGAGCCTTCGAAGGCAAATACTAATTCTGCACCTCTACCCTAGTATGGTCTCTCAACAAAACCGCGAGATAAGATGACTTGACGAAAACCATCGGTGCATGCTAGAAGTGTACAGTAGTGTGGTTCCTCTGTAGCGCCGGCATGTGCTAGCCGGAAATGCGCCGGTATGTGCTAGCCGGAAATGCACCGCCACTATAGCGATAACCGGCACTACTCCGCATGCTACCCACTAAGGGTTGTTCTCATCTGTGTCAAGAGATTTCACAGGCACTATAGCGGGCAACCGTGTGAAGGTGTTGCCTGCTGAACCAACGGGGTAAAGTATCGATATACTACCCAGCCCAGGGTAAGCCTTATAACACTCTCCCCCCCTCGGAACGGCGGGATGTTTGGGACGTAACGGTTAAGTTGACGGTTTTTCCGTGTGCAGTCGTACACTTCGTTCCAATTCCTGGGGACCCAGGGAGACATACTTTTAAGACACACGCGCAAGTGTTTCTATAAATGAAACGTTCGAAGTGAGATTCGAACTCGTGTCCTCGGCGACGTCAAATGCGAAGGTGTTACAGGCTTACCCTGGGCTTGGTAAAATATCGATATGTTACCCAGCGCAGGGTAAGCCTTATAACAACCGGCACTGCTCAGCTGGCAGCTCTACGGTATACCCTTCCCAGACGCGGTACAACTTGTATCCCCGACAGTTTCACTGTGCTTTCTTTGCTGGCACACATGCTAAACTGAATGCTGCTACAACTCGCTCTCACCAGTAAGGGTTTCCCCCCGAAAGGCCGTAGACAGTGTCCACCAACAGTTCCGTGATCATCGCCTTGTCCTGGGGGATCAGGGTGTGCTGCAGTAGCTGTCGCAGCTGCGGTCCGGCGACCACACCAAGAGATACGTTGCCGGAAAACGGTTAGTAACATTAGTAACATTAGTAACATTGCGTGCTGCGATAGTGGTTCGTGGCGTTATTTGCCTGCATATTTTTTCTAAATAACTCATGAAGCTCCTTAGTCCAATATCGTCATCATGTTGCTCATATTTGTCCTCCCCAAACATCAAAAATAATTAATTCACACTAATCCCAAGTCATGTAAGTATTAAATAATTCCACCCATCCCCCTCCACATCTACAGTACATCGAACTCCCCTGTTTTATTACTCAAACATGAAAAAAACATTTAATTAATTTCACCCCCCCCACCATTTAGAACATTATTTGTCCTCCCCAAAAACAGAAAGTGTTTAGTTTATCTGATTACAGTAATTCATTAATTAATTTATTTTTGTAAGTAAGTACACACTTACGCATATACTAGTAACACTATCCGTTGCACGCATACCTAGTTAAATATGTTTTGGGATTGCTCCGCGGGTTGATATTTGGGTGAGATATACTGTACATATATATTTTTCCTCAAATGAGGAGCTTCGGAAGCATTCCCTTTCCCTTTACCCCCTTTACCCCCTTTACCCCCTTTACCCTTTACCCCCTTTACCGCAGCATGGGTCTTTAGTCGTCAACCATTGGGGAGGAATAATATCTGAATGTTGGCCAGCAATTCCCTTTTATTTGCGTTACGTGCGGTCCTCTGCTGTTACTGTCGGGGTCCAACGCTGGCCCGGTAGCCTTTAGTGCGGGGTCCCAGTTTAGTGCGGTGAAAATCTCTTGTCACGAACTCGTATTACAGAGTGCCAGGTATTACACTAACCCGCAATAGTTTGGGGTGCCACTTTAGTGCGGGTATTGCCATCTGGCAAGGCACCGCACTAATGAGGGACCACAACTATCTGCATGAATATATTCATATACATTGTTATTTCAACTTCTTTCCGACAATGCAGTCTACAGATGCACAGTAGTGCATACTTACAATTATTTCCAGTAAAGACATACGCTGGAATACTCGGGTCCCTTTTTGGAATACTTGTGTCCCTTTTTCCACACCACAGAACTTGTCTCTCTCTATGGTGATGCATCGGCACGAACACCGAGTGGGCTGGATGTCGATGGGCGGAAACAACAATTTAACGCGAACAGTACACGCTTCATGCGAAGAACACGCACACACACAATGTTTAGGCCAAAAGGGCGGCCGTTGTGACGGCAGTTCTGGTACGGTCGTGGTCCCACGTTAGTACGGGAGCCTTTTTACTTTACTTTAGTGCGGGGTCCCAGTTTAGTGCGATGCATATTTTGCTTTTCACGTCCTCTTCGTACATAGTACGGGTACGCAGTTTAGTGCGGGGTCCCACTTTAGTGCGGGTATTGTCGTCTGGCAAGGTACCGCACTAACGAAGGACCACGATTGTTGCCTTCTTCAACGGCAACCTATCGAATGCTTTGTACGGCGCCTCTGCCGCGTTGCTACGCTAAGTAAGCCGTTTGAGTCCTATTCTTCGCGAGTGTGTGTGTTTTGTTTTTTAGTTGAATCGTTTTTAGGTGTTGGTGCTCTCGCCGTCCGGTCGGTGCCTAGGCACTGCCGTCGTACATGGGTGCTACGCTCTCCACATGACGAAGCTTTGGGTGATCCTCAGACATGTATATTACGCCTTCCTACCGTGTGGACAAAAGCAACGGCTTCGATTTCTCCACAATAAGATACATTTATTTCTGGTTCACCCGACATGTACATAATAGGGCCTTCCCGTCGTGCGGCACATAACCGGTTTGAATACACTAATAGCAGTCTCTCCTCGATACACCTTTATTAGTATTAATACGGGGGACCATAGTAAATAGGACCAAATATTGCTAGAAAAAATAGGTAAATATATAGGTTTTGGTGTTTACCGTAGGTCCTATTAACTACGTTCCCCCGTAATAGGATGGCAACCTCGCCCGCAAGAGGAGCACAGGACAACCTTAGGACTGCACAAGGTACTTGACATGAAACCGCACGGCACAAGAGGTGCCCCAAATACGATAATTTTATTCTAGCTGGGCTCACATCTGATTTAGCGAAAGGAGGAAGCGTGAACTTGGTCGTGATGGGCAGCTGCGTCGCCCGGATGTACTGCTGCATGTGCAGGTGGGTCTCCCCTGCAGGAAAACAAAACACGACGGTCGACCGGAACAATACAGCATGCATTAAGGGTCATTCCTAACGAGCGCAAAAAGTCCACGATTCCTGACAAAACAAAAACGTGATTCGTGAAATTTTAAACTTGTGAAATCTGAAACCAGAAAAGAGGGGACGCTAGCAGGGCGTCCCCTTTTCGGGAAAGCCTTCTGGCATTACTTGGAAAATATGCAGAGTGAGCCCACTCTGTGATGGCCATCGATACCGATAGCAGCACGACAAGTGCAATGACCTACTCTCTGCGACGAGGTGCCGCGTTGATTACCAGATAATCAACGCAGGAGTAGTAACTCTGGGTGAAATGATCTGGCTGGTGGCAGCAGAGAGGCCTCATTGATTCCAGATTATATACCTGGTACGAGTTGAGGTACGTCGCAAAGTTCCAACAGAACAATCACGTTTTCAACAACAACATCACGTTTTCTTTTGTTAGGAATACCCTGACCTAAACGTTCATGGAAACTTTCGAAACTACTCAAAACCAGGATTCCTGCAAAAAATGCCACGATATGTCATACGAAAACATCACGTTGTTTTGTCACGATTCCTGGAATTGTTGTATAGTTCGTCAGGAATGACTGTAATAAGTATTTGTAGTGGCACAGGTGAGCGTGGCTCACTAGAACGGCCGCTCTACAGGGGTCCGGAATCTTCCCTTCTCGGCGTGCTGGAATCATCGCCCCTCCTTGTATCATATGCTTACTACGATAGAAGTATGAATAGTAAAAACCAGCAAAAAGACATTCTGAACAACGAGCCTCCTTATCCTAATTTCGTCTGAATGTCAAATCTTTTCTTGACGCGTTCTACGATAGCGGTATTAGTAAGCACTTTTTGGCGTTTTTACTTTCTGGATGTTTTTGCTCCTTAACCCAAAATCGTCGGATTGCCATTCTTATTGTGCAGTTGTTTTTGTATAGATGGGGCACGGGTTTGTCCATCGCATTGCACGTTCTGTTTGCTTAACATCGGTTTTTCGGTGAGGCATAGAGCTCCTCAAGTAAGGAGTTTCAGAAAAAGAATGCTGCAGCTCTATTATCGTGAATGCGTCTCTTGCAACTTTTATGTTTGTGTTATTATACCAAGGTCGCGGGAATGTTTGTCGGGTTGCACTTTTTGTTATGGTTTTATCCACGTTTGTGTCTGGGTGAGATATGCAGTAGAGCCCCTCAGGCAAGGAGCCGCGAAAAAGTAATGGTGTACCCCTCTCTACCGCCGAACCAGCGGGTCCTCGGTCCTTAGTGTTTCGAGCTATGCTTGGTCGTCTTATCACGACGCGTGCTGTAATTTACAATGGAGGCAACGAACGGCTTGTTCCGAGACGTTTTCTGCCTGAAAAGGCTCCTTAACTGAGGAGGCTAGATATAATGCCCCATATCGTTGGAATTACTTGTGTTTTACGTTCCGTACCTAGGCCGTTGGATGATTCATCTGATTCATCGCGGTGCACTTATCATTTTCCTCGACCTCGTCAGTGGGTGGCTGAGCAACCTAAAAAAAGAGCGCTAGCCAAAAAACGGTATACCGAGGATATTTCTCACCCCTATCGTAGCATACGTCTCATCCGACTAAAACACATAAACAACGTCGACTACAAAGCAGTAAACAGCTATAAGAAGGAGCACTGATCCACACCATTGTTGAGGGCGACACCGCACTACTACCGGTACAATACGTCAGACCGAGCCTACGATAGAGGGGGTCTCTTTTAGGGCGTCCCTTTGCCGCAGCATAGAGCTAACCACTCGCGCGAGTGGCTATCTTATCGATTTGTATTTGATTTGTATTTTTCGGGATCGCCATATATGCACCGCCACGGACGTAGTGCTGTTTTGCTTCGTTGCGGCAAAACGCTTGCTTGGAGTCCGTTTTTACGTAAGGCGCAGAGCCACTATTAATAGCGCTATTAAATACACGCCAAAACCCGGTATTCATAGTGAAAATGGGAGTGTACGCCCTACCGTAGCTTTGGCCGTCACGGGCTATCCCCTAAAACTGGTGCCAGGTATGTCTTTTGCTGCTCCGGTTCAGTCCACCCACCGTGCTCGCGCTGCAGGCCAAGATTGGAGTTGGGGCCCTCCATTCGGTGGGACGAGTCGTCGTCGCTTGCAGCCTGGCTCTTCTTCTTCGCGCGCGAGAGGCGCTGCCGCTTGATTATGTCTTCCTCGACAGGGGTCGCCGTTAGCACCAGCAGCAAGGGCACCGGACAGTGCAACAACTGTATGCGCACAGGCAGGGGCACAAACCGGAACGACGACGAACGAACGGTTAGAGACGACACCACACTAGGGGACAACTGGGGCGGGCCTTCCAGAGCGACACCTTCTAACAGCGTGATTGATGGTTGTGGGTGTTAGGATTGCGTGTGGGTATTGTCTATACACCGTGTGGGAAGAAAATCAAAAAAAGGATGGAGACAGTGGGTGTGGACATCACTCGAAGCCGAACCCTAACCCCAACCCAACCACCTTACCCTAGCCTTAACCCTAACGCTGACCCAGGCTAGTATACATGATGGAGTACTGTAGCCTCTGTCACTACCATGCTTGCAGGGGTCGCCGTAAGCACAAGCAGCAGGCTTACCAGGGAATGCAGCAGCTTGCATGCGCACGGTGGGATTGTTCATCTGGTTACGCGTATCAATCGTCTGATGTTTAAGGTGCTAGTTCTGCCAACGGTACCATTTGTGAGGGAATTTGAGCGTATTATTCCACTGGAACAATGGTAACCGTTTAACCACTTTCCTACCCGAACTAAGCCTTGTGTACACGATACATTTGACAAGCAGCAGAGGTACCAACGGAACAACGACGAACGTTTGGTCGGAGACGACCTCTAGGCAGGCAACGGAAGACCCTTCTAGGCTGCAGCTGCTGCAGCTACACCTCGTTAGCAGATATAATATATTTAGACAAACTTACTGACCCCGTAGTGCTATACCAGGTATATATATATATATACGTCGTACCTGAATAAGCAGCTTCCAGCTGGTCTTGTCCATGAGGTGCACGTTGTCGAAAATGAACACAACCGGTTCCGTTCCCAAAGCGTCCGTAGCCAATTCCGAAACCACCTAGCGAACAGGGCGGGGGCGGCGTTCGAAAACGTCGAACAGTTGCAATGTATCGCATTTTTTTTACACTTCCAACACCCATCTCGGCAATACTTTGGCATCTCCAAAATCCTCCTAGCAGTGTTTTGGCATCTCAAACACCCGCCCAGGCGCGGAAAACTAGTAAATATGCAAGCTTCAACACAACGTCATATATTTACAAAGCTTCGTCGACCTGTGCAAATAGAAACTGGTAGCACACAGACAGGCAGCCCCCAATACTCGCTAGGAAATTGTCTGTACCGCGGGCTTGCATGAGTAATAGTCCTACGGAAGCTGCCTGCCGACGAATGCATTTATCATAGAGCAGTGCAATAATCGAAGGGGGAGGTATCGCGTCAGCGTACGCCATCGCGGGACTCACTGCTGAACACCGAAACATGATGGTAAAGCGCTCGTCGCCAGCACATCCAACGCATTCAGCCCATACAGCACATACAGCACATGCAACACATAAGGGCACATGCAACAATATTGCACATACTGCACACACAACACTTACAGCACATACAACGTATGAAACACACACAACCCGTTCAGGAACTACAGCACATAACACACAAACGGCGCACACAGCACATACAGCACATGCACCACATATGTGTGCAACACACACAGCAAATACTGCACGTACTGCGCAGAACGCACATACTGCAAACACTGAAAGTACAGCACATACTGCTTGCGCATACAACACAAACAAAGCATGCAACACGTTCAGCACACACATCACATACAGCGCATACCAATCATACATACAGCACATGCAACACCTGGCCAAGGCTACGGTAGGGGGGATGTTATGCTATCGTTTTCACTACCGGGTTTGGGCCACTCGCCCGAGTGACTCTTAACCTCACTGAAAAGCGACTTCTGGAGGTTTGTTGAGCGACGCGCAGTTAACCATTCCATTGCAGTTTCATATCGCAAAACCAAACCAGTACAGAAGATTAAAACCGCCATGGACCGAGGGGGTCCCTCAGGCGAACGACCCCTACCCAATGAAAAACAACAGACCCAAAAGTGACCCCCTACCGTAGCCTTGGTCACCTAGAATTGTACAACACATACACAACACACCCCACATACTGCACATACAACACATACAGCACATACAACGCATACAACACGTAGGCCATAAACAGCACATACAATACGTGCGCATACATCACATGCCGCACATACTGCGCATGCAGCACACACAATACAAAAAACACACTAAACGCATACAACCCACGCAGCACATACAACATATATTACACGCCCATACAACGCATACAACACACACAACGCATGCAACACATAGAACGCATACATCACATACCCCATATCCACCACTGTACCACATACAATAACTACAACACATTCGCCATTTACAGCACATGTAATGAATACACATATATCACATACTGCTCATACTATAGGGCGTAGCAAAGATTTGCTAGGATACTTCTGGCTGACGTGGCTCCTCGATTGATGAGTCACCCACAATCTAGCGACCTGTATTTCGCAATACTATTCGTTCCGTACGCATATAACCGAAGATATTTTGGCATCTTGCCTATATGCTTACAATAGTTGATGAGTGAGGAACGCAATAAAAATTATATGCTACCCCTAACCTACCCTACCATGCGTCTTAGTCTTAGTCTTAGTCTTAGTCTTAGTCTTTCGTGAGATCTTACCGAAACTACGGCGTGCAGTGGGATCTTCTTTGGCGTTCCATGCATCGTCGTGCTCATGCTGCCCTCGTCCTCATAATCTTCTCCATCTAGATCCACACCGAGCACAGCCTAAACACAGCATCGCACCGAGAGGGGGGTCATTACACAAAAACAGAGAGAGAGAGAGAAAGAGAGAGATAAAGAGAGGGATAAATAAAGAAAGAGAGACAGAGACAGGCAGGCAGGCAGAAAAACGAAATAAAGGGAACCCTACTGACAACCTTGTGGCCGAGGCACACAAAACTCTACTATTAGGGGTTTCCATGGATTTACTTTTAGGGGGAACGTTATCAGTGATCAACCGTGAAACTCATGCTGCACATTGTGGGATGGCAAGCAAAATAATAATAACCATGAGTCATCCCACGGTAGGGGTTGCACTTCCTGGGGTCAAACGTCCCTGACCGGCTGAGCTCCTGAAGTAAGTGAGGAACTACCGGCTGGTATGATCATTGTACGAGTGCATTTGATTTAGGACTAGCGGATAGAGATGTTGATCGGGTTGCGCAAACGAAAATCTTGGAAGTCATGTTTCGGATGAGATATTGAGCTCCTCATGTCAGGAGGAGTTCAGGGACTTTTTTCGGCACCCCTACCGCGGGATGACTCTCATATTGGAAAACAAGAATGACATTCCGGCGTTTCCGGGTTAAGGAACCCCGTCAAAATTCAGACAATATGATAGCCAAAATGTGTTATTAATAATATCGTAGCATGCACAAACTGAGAAGCCATCCAATGTCGATGAAACATGATACCGCGTGTGTTTTACGAAAGTTTTCGTTGTACGCGGTAAAGTGCTACCAGGTTCGTAGGTACGATATGATGGATATTCACCGAAAGTACTACTGGATTTCTGACTGGTGAAGCTCCTCAATTCAACCAACAAGCTTTACCTGCCAAAGCTGGACTATCTTGTGCTTCACGTTATATACCTATCTAGGTCGTTGCAGTTGGTTCGTCGGGTACCGCTTTAATTCCATCGTTTTTCTGGAAGTCAGTGGATGCGTGAGGTGGAAAGCATCCTCAAGAGAGGAGCCGCAGAAACCTTATTAATGTAGGTGCTACCTCTAGCATACCACGCTTCACACCACCATCACAGAGAGAGATAGGGGGAAGGTCGGTATCGATGTATAGCAAGCACCATCGAGGACAAGAAACATGTGCCGGTTTCCAGACAAGAACGGGCCGGTCTTTAGACAGGGAGGGCCGTCAGAGAGAGGGCGGAATGAGCCGCTATGCAAAAAAGGAGGGAGGGACGGCAGTAAACACCGTTGCAAAACGAGAATGAAGCGTGCTACGGCATCTTCATCTTAAGGGGGCACCATTGGTTTTCTGAGGCATCTTCATCTTAAGGGGGCACCATTGGTTTTCTGCGGCATCTTCATCTTAAGGGGGCACCATTGGTTTTCTGAGGCATCTTCATCTTAAGGGGGCACCATTGGTTTTCTGAGGCTCCCGACTGAAAGAGCCCTAAACCGCCACCCAAAAACATTGTTCGGAGAAAAACATTAAGTCTTCTGGCAGATGGACAACCCCACGGCCCACTGTAGGTATACAGCGAACATTTAGCAAAAAATATGAATTTCTGACGATTTTGGGTCCAGAAGCCCCCGTTGTTCGTAAACCGTTTCAGCCCACAAGAAGAGCTACCTCTATCGTAGAACCCGTCTACCAGAGAGGGGTGGACGGCATACATGGTAAGGAGCACTACTGTAAGAAGAAAGTAAACATGCCGGTTAGCCAGGGGATCGGAGAGGACGGTATTGGTAGTAAGGACCTCAATGAGGGGGGGGGGGGAGAGGAAATGTGGCGGATCTCAAAGGAGCAACAACCACTCAATTGGCCAAACTCATAGCTGACGGAAGCGATTGCTATGCGTATATAGGTCTGTCTACTGGCGAGGACGGCCTTAGACGCGTTCTACGATAGAGGTATTACTTACTATTAGTATAGCACTTTTCGTCGTTTTTATTTTCTGGATGGCGGGGCTCCTTAACCCAAAATCGTCGGAATGCCATTCTATTTTTTCAATATGCTTTTCTGTATAGATGGGCCACGGGTTTGTTCATCGGATTGCACTTTCAGTTTGCTCAAAATCGTTTTTTCGGTGAGGGTATAATAGAGCTCCTCAAGTGAGGAGCTTCAGAAAAACAATGGTGAACCTCTATCGTAGAATTTGTCGACGGCCTTGCCGTGCCTCAGCCAAAACCGCACACGGATACACAATAATTTCCATGACCGACCGTGCATTCACGATATCATATCGTTTGGTTGGTCACCTCTAGAGCATTCATGGCGACCTCCTCCGTGGTGCCCTCCGCGTTCCCGTAAGCATCTCGCACCACCTATTATAGATATCAGATATTCAACACGGCCGAGAGGAGTGTTGACAGCAGGTTGATTGAGCATTCGATTCGATACGGGCTACGATTGGGGTGTTTGATAAGATTCTGTCGGGGAGATAGACTGTTTCTTCCCTGTACGTCAGCATATTCAGTAGGTTCTTGGGGGGTCACTCAAGTGTGGTCGTTGCTTAGCGGCAGGAGAGAAGTTAGCTTTATTCAGATCACGTGCGGGGTCAGGGCTAGTTCCTTGGGGCGTGCGAGACCGCCGGTGGGTTTGTTTCATGTCTCTCTTGACACGAACTCTGAGCAAAAAACACAAACTGCAACCCATCGACCGACAAACAAACTCCCATACCGTGACCCATTCTTGTTTTGTAATAATAGCATTCGTTGCATATATACGATGATCATTTTTTTTCGTGATTTTTTTCATTGGGTTTGCAGCTTCGGGTTTTTCTCGAAGTTCACGTTTGGGTGGGACGAAGAGAGCTCCTTAAGTGAGGAGTTTCCGAAACAGTTTGGTGCACCGGTACCGTGGCACGCGTCCCTGACGCGTTCTACGATAGAGGTATTACTTACTATTAGTATAGCACGTTTTGGCGTTTTGACTTTCTGGATGACGGGGCGCCTTAACCCAAAACCGTCGGAGTGTCATTCCATTTTTGCAATATGTTTTTTTTGTGTAGATGGGTCACGGGTTTGCTCATCGGATTGCAAATTTCAGTTTGCTCAAAATCACTTACTAATAGTATAGAGTAATATCATATTCCTCAAGTAAGTAAGGAGCTTCAGAAAAAAAAACATGCTAATGCTGTTATACTATCATAGAATGCGTCCCCTCACCTTTAGAAGAGCGTTTCTGATGGCTGCAGGGTCGTCGCCGAGATGGTCTAGGCCGAAGATGTTGTACAGCATCCTCTTCACCCCCGCGTAGGGTACGCGGGACAGAGTCTGGACCATAGAGTACATGTACACCTACACGTAAACATGGACACCATACAATAATGAGAGCGTATCGGAGGCATAACAAATATTTTACGTATATATATGGTATAGCATTACGGCGAGACAGTAGTGATCGATATTCACCTTTTCTTCTCTTTCTTTCCGGTTTCCGTTTTGTTATTGATTTTTTCTTTTGTTCTTCTTTTTGGTTTATTTTTTGCTGCTATTCTTTCGATATACCTTGCAAGTTGTCTTGTGTACTGGCTTTCTTATGTTCCGCTGGGGTAGTCATTGCATAGGGCATTGGTTGCATGGCCAAATAACCTTATTAATAGTGCATTTGCGATGTGAATATTTGTCTTGTGGGTTGTGACCACAGAGCTCGTCTCTCTAGGACGAGGGATCGGCACGGACACTGGCCGCATTCTACGATAGTATACTAAAATCAGTATAATAACACCATTAGCATGTTTTTTCTGAAGCCCCTCATTTGAGGAGTATTACTAGATTACTGTATGCCTCACCCAAAAACAGATTTAGAGCAAACTGAAAGCGTAATCCGTTGAGCAAACCCGTCGCCCATCTATGCAAAAAAAGCATATTGCCAAAATAGTATGACATTCCGACGATTTTGGGTTAAGGAGCCCCGTCCCCCAGAAAATAAAAACGCCAAAAAGTTCTACCTCTATCGTAGAACGCGGCACTGGTTGTGCTGGGTGTACATGGGTAGGAATATCAGTTTAATGTTAAGAGCACAGACAACCCGGAAGTATCATATTATACGGCGAGATATGTATGTATGTTAAGCCGGACGAAGGTACCACAGGCGGCTTCTACCACCGACACCTATTAGGCAAGTGTTTAGCAAATTTAACAAGTTTGGAAATTTGGCTTTGCAAGATAGCAAGTTTTTGGCCAACGTTTTTCTGGGATATCTCCGTAGCCCTTCACTGGCAAGTTTATGGGAAAACGTATTTTTTATTTGCTATTTGGATTTGCCATTGTCAAGACTTGGGAACAAAATACGTTAGAAACGCGGGTCTATACGTCAGTTGTCAGCTGTACGTCAGTTGGGCTGTTTACGTCATCAGTTGGGCTGTTTATATCTATCAGTTGGGCTGTTTACTATCAGTTGGGCTGTTTCTATCGGCCTGAAATCCTGAAAATGTACTTGTATCTACATGTACACCTGCGCACAACCATCGACATAACAAATGCGATGAGATAGTGTACCGGGCACTTGTATACGTCGAGAAGGATACGTATGCTAGGACTGGCATCCCCAGTGGTTCAGTTGGTAACCTTGTAAACCTTCTGACGGCTATGTTGCGGGTTCGAATCTCTCCGGAGTGAGAAAATCATAATTAGCGTGGAAAGCGATACTTTGTTCGTGAGTGAACAAAATTCGACTTAAAATGTTGACGAGGGAAAAGGACAGCTGGACCCTCTCGCAGGAGGAAAAGTGGAGATAAACTTTATGTGACTACCTTCCCTCTGTGTGACCCTGGTTGGTGCGTCAAAACAGCTGGCGCCGTGAATAAATGTGACGAAAACACACACACACATACACTATGTAGCTGGGTATAAGTGATCGGCGCCAAACCCATGTTATGAACGTCTGAAGGAAAGGTTACGTATGGATCGGTCGGCCTCGGGCGAATGGCGCTCCCGCTTGCGCCGCAAACACATTATCTAGTCATGCGTTCGATCGATTGACAGTTATTGTGATTGTGGTTGGTCAAACGTTTGCTTGCCAATTCTCATTCATAGGTACCAATAATCATACAGAGGTACCAATAGCCATACTTCGTACATGCGCATCAATACTCATGCAGGAGTGCCAAGGGAACTCCGTCCACCAAAACGCCTCAAAGATCCCGCCATTCCAAGGACGATGGATGGTCACGAGGCTTAGCGTTAGCAGCTCATAGGCACCCCGAAACTTCACGATCTCTGGATTATCATATATCAAATCCCAAAGACGCGTAGATCATTCAGCGCCCAAGCCTAAGTCCGTGCACTGTACTCTTAAGTTAGAGAACGACACTTAAGATAACACAAACCCCCTCGGCCGAATTTGAAAGCTGACGCATCCTACTATAAATATTACTATTACTAATAGCACGGTAGGTAGAGGTGCACCATGTTTTGTCCGAAGCTCCTTCTTCATTTGAGAGGCTCCATATCTCACTACCAAAATCATTATTTTTAGTAGATTGAAAGTGCAACCCGATGAGCAAACCCTTGGCCTATTTATTAATCGGTAATACAAAACGATCACACTGCGAAACAAGAAAGGCTTTCCGACAATGTCGGGTTACAGTAAGAAGCCCCGTCATTCGGAAAAACAATAGGCCAAAAAATGCTGTATACTAATAGTAGTATACATACCTTTGTCGTGCCACGCGTCTGCTGATTTGATCAACACCGGGACAGATACCGAGCCACACGTCCATGACAACGTCTCTCGATTCCCAAAGCCGCTATTTTCGTTGTGTGGGCCCCCCTAGTACTGAATCAATTTCGATGCGAAATCCAGCCCAGGGGTTGTACTATCTTACGTATTACATGCAATAATATCCTCGTTATCTCCGTGGGTTCACCATATGTCGGCGAGACGGAGCCCTCGGCCAACAACTATTTATTGTAGACCGGGGTAGCTGCTTCCACGGCGACTCCCCTTCGCTGTTTCGAGAAAGATGTTATTTGGCTTTTATCCTTGGTTGATTTATTGTTGATTTATTGTGATTGGTTAACATTGTACCAACATCCCATTAAAAGGGTATAAGAGTATTCAAACACCAGGCATCATTTTTAGTGTCCCTTTATTTCGTGTGGTTGTGTTGTAGGTCAAGGCTCGACTGGTTGTGCTGTAAGCCGAGGCACGGGGGCCGAAAAGTAGGAAGCTCGAGAAACCAGAATTGGGTTGGGTTGGGTTGGGTTGGGTTGGGTTGGGTTGGGTTGGGTTGGGTTGGGTTCGGTTGGGTTGGGTTTGGTTGGGTTGGGTTGGGTTTGGTTGGGTTGGGT
>JBBMKB010065511.1:0-15389 GCA_037833945.1 Alaria marginata
TTGTGTTTTTTATCGCACCCCGGTGCTATCTCTCCGATGGGTGCCAACCTTCCGATGGGTGTGAACCTTCGCATGATTACGGTATTTGCTACGACCGGTCTCTCGTCGCTATTATAGTGTCAAAATAATACCTGGTACAGAGTACGGGCGTGCCGTTTTTCTTTCGTACATGCTGAAATATCGGAATATCTGGTACAGAGCAGTCCTACCCTGGTAGCAGGTACACAAGCCCATATATACGTGCCAGGAGTGCCAGGCAGCCCCAGGTGAAGGTTCTAATTTCTGATCACTTGGCAGCCTGTGCAGGAAGACAAACTCGAAACGACACAACGCAACGACACTGCTCCTCGCTTTCGACTTTAATCACCTTTGACTGAGACAGCGCGGTTCCGCAAAGAGTAGAATATTCTCGCGACGACCGTGTACTGGTAGCCGATGAACTGTGGTGATTGCGATCGAATCTTGCTGATCCTGCTCCTACCGTTGACTTGTCAGCGCGCGACCCTAGCATGCTTAGATCCGGGCCCAGCAAAAACCCAGACACATGAAGTCCAGAAACTGCGAGCAGAGAGGACACCAGGGAAGCTTGACGTACATACCACCCCTTCATACCCTCGTACGGTTTGGTGCCAGGCCTACACGTATGTACGTATGGCGGTGTGCGCCTCTGACCTCTAACATTTGTCGATGTCAGGTGTCTCGGTCTGGTACGTTGGTTGATTGGACGGGCCCCGGGCCCAGGACAAAAAAAGCCTGCCAGTTTTCCTTAAACCCCGACGTTGCAAACTTTCTCGAACGCCCAAACACCGCACTCTACCTCCTACCGGCGCAACATGCGAGGAGTAAGCAAGCTGCCGGCATTAATTGCGAGGGGGTTCTCGTCCACCTCCAGCGCAATCAGACCCGCCAAGGGAGGACTTTCCGGCGATGCTGTGGTGCGCACGAGCAGGGTGCCTGACGGACCTGGTCTGGCCTATTTTGTCGAGTCCCACTCACGAAAAGGCGGAGAGCAAGGATCGCTGCCACAAGGTCAGAACCAGCAACCACCTCCTCCTTGTCTGTCCATGCCATTGTAGGTACCTAGAGGTACCCTTACTGAAGTCGACTGATGACGCGTACGCCTTCTTGGCCCTGTCCAGTGTTGTTCGCCGTTTGTGCAGAAAGTAACTGGAAGCCAGCTAAACAAGCAGTTGTCGTTGTACTACGAATCAATCTCGAATCAACAGTCTCCCGAAACATGTCATGACGACTCTCACACAAGCTGGTCCGCACCCACTTCCCGCGATCCAAGGCAGGCCTCGCCTACACCTACTCGCCTAGCCTCGCCCCCCGCCCCGACTTTGTTGAACTACCATACCCGCAAGCCTGTTGGCTTTAGGGATCGCGTGGTGTCTTGTTTCATGCCTATGGCGCCATCTTATTACTTCTGGCCCGGAAGGCGATCTTGTTTTACCGGTATGTGACCTTAAATTATGGCCACGCACGCACCATTTTGAACACTGGCTGTTACAGTCAGAGGGATGAGGCTTGTTTTCAGTCCGTGCTCCAGCATTAGCTCCCAGTCCAGCAGTCCAGAGTACAGTCCAGCTCTATGGGTTATCATATAATGCACACTGCTAAACACCCTCTGGGGTACCGTATAGCCCATGGGTCCAGCTCGTGATGTTCTAAATCTCGACGAAATACCAATGCTTCCCGGTCGTCGTCGTACTTCAAGACCTCGTGCGCTTGCGTCTACTTTCTACCGCACGCAGATGTACGTACGGCAGATGTATGATATGGACCTGTATCTGGCACGTATTCCAGTATTACATGTGTCGCCCTTTCGGGCTCTGGTTTATTCAGCGATCGATGAATGACCACACCAACCGCATACTTTAAATACCGGTCGGTATTGATCGAAGGTCCTAACGGGCAGCACGGCGTATTCCCCCAATCTTTAATCTCGCCTCAACAGCTTGATACCATCTAGATACAGCCAGCCAAGCTACGTAGCTTACGTACCAAAAAGACGCGCAGCACCGCCGTACATTACATCACTACGCATATTGCTGTAAATATACCATGCAATAATATATCGCTTCGTCACGATGTGGAAGTTTGCAAGCATTTCCAGATCAAGTGTGCTACAAAGACGGTCGACCTGTTGATACTGCTGTTGGCCTTGATTCGAAGAGCCCTGAAAACTGAAATATTTCAAGCATTCATTCCGCCCACTCGACGAATCTAAGATGCTCCTGTTCCAAGCAATTAGCAAGCAATACACGTGGTTTATGGTATGTATCATACCTGTATAATATAATACTTCGAAGTATCTACTTTTAGGTTGTTATTATTAATATTATTAACATAATATCATAGTCTATGTATAAATTATCGTAGTTTGGCATGATATGATATGACATACCAGTATACCTGGTACCTGGTATATACCCTGGTACCGGTATGTATTATCTATTGTCCGCGTACTGCTGTATCATACTACTGCTGTACCTGGTATCATACATAGTATATACCTGCTGGGTTCGAGTGCTTACTGGTGTTGTAGTCGCACGACACCTTATTAGGCGACGCCTTCTTCCCTGGTTCGAAGTTGAGAAGTCAAAGGACGATGTGAAAAGTCGACGTATTGTACCGGAATCATAACCAACAAAACTGCTACTGGTAATTATTTCCTCCCCCCGGTAGAGATAAAGACATTTCGTGCCCGCAGTTTTCAGCAGCAGATCTTGCCAGTACCTAGTACCAGGTATATTTATCTACGTACTGCTGTTTCGTTCTTACAGCTGCAACTGCTGTTTTTTCTTAGCAGGGAACACCACCCAGTAACCACTCAAATACCCTATCAAGTATTCCAGGTACCTGGTATACCAGTTGATAAAGCTATAGTCTATATTAATAGAGCTATCAATACTAATTATAAGTTTGTTTCGTGGCGAAGACCCCTCTCTTGCTCTCTTGCGCGGCACGTTTGGCATCCCGTACTCTTGCTTTTTGTGAAAAAATGCTTGATCACTTGAAAATAGAATCACAGCAATAGCCCCGTTTCCTATGTTGCATACCATACGTTTGTATAAAAAAGTGGAGAAGGCAGCTCTACTCTTGAGTCTTGAGGCCAAGCAACAAGCTTTCGCGTGGTAGCTTTTAGAGAAGCATTAATGGTCATAGTCACATCGCAGCAGTCCCTGCTCGGACTGCAAAAGACGCCGGATATCGATGGGATCGACGACTGCTGTTCAGATGGGGTGTTGACATGAGCCATGGTACCGCAGACAGATGGAGTTACTAATATTTAATTTGTGATGTCAATCGGTCACGGGCTGCGATCAGACGTCAAATCACGATACTGCTGGTAGTAATGATTTCATTCATTTCTGCGTACTGCTGTGCTCCAGTTTCAAATGCACATCATTTTCGGAGGTTTTGTTGAGCTTGACATACTGACGTAATATTAGAGATGTTGTCTTTCAGATGCCACCAGTTAATCCACTATTATTATGCTCCTGATTTGACACTGACTACTTCTACTACTAATATTAGTACTCGTATGCATATGTGGCGTAGGCGTTGTGCAGGATGAGGTCAACAACGTGGCTCGTCGCGCGGCGGCAGATCTTGGCATCTGCTGGTGCACCACAAGTATCAAATATCCCGCCCCTTGCAGAGCTCCACATCCATATTCAAGCATGTGATACATTTATGTACGGTCTCTAACTGGGTAAACTAGCGGTTTACATTCCGTGTGCTGCGAACACTCCGCCATGCGATAAAATACGAGCGCTTTATGATAGGTGTATGGCATGGTTTGATGGTCCAGTTGTCGTTGTGTTTGTGCTGCGAGGGCACTGTCGACTATATAAGTAGTATTTGGCAGGTATTATAACAAAAGAGGGCGCCTATATATGAGTACGCCCAACGCCTCGAGCTCTACAATACTTGTGAGTATAGCTATCGTGTTGCGATCAATTCTGAACGATTCAGCAATGTATTCAGTATTGTATGCCCCTTCAATACGGCAACACGCCCCCAACACCCAACCGTTTTGCTGTTCGTTTGTGTCGCCGTCCGTGTTCAGCGAGTAAACCCAACCCACCCGTGCGCACGGTCGAGTCGATGCGCCAGCTTTCTGCGCAACTCGCCGACGCTGAGCGTGTCGCCCTCGACGCCGAGGCCGCTCTTGCGAATCGCACTAACGGCGCTGTTCGAAATCCGGCTGGTCGCGAAGTAAGCATGCTGTCCGACATGCACGGACGCCATCACAACTACCTCCGCATCTCGCTTACCGAGAGGTACGAACCGTTCTATCATAGCAATGGTATTGTTCGTCCGAGGCTTTTTGAGAATTTGCTGTATAGGAATGCACGAAATACCGCGGTCCGCCAAGCTTGTTATACGGTTGACGATATGTTATGGTAGGGCTGGCTGGCGTGAATGCTGGCTTCTATACCGATGGTTGCATTGGCTTAGGCGGATCTTGTGCATAGTATATATATATGTAGCAAGTCAAGTTGCGTCAGAAGTCTTTGTCAACCGAAGGGTGGGTCATTCTATAGCTGCATGTCGCGAGCATTTCTTCTGTCACATGGAAACCACACCACGGAATTCTTCTGGTGCCGGCTATTAATACCTCGTATCATATGCATAAACGGAAATGTTGCGCCGTGTCCGGCGGCGTCTGTTTGGCCGTTTTGCACATCGGGTCAGGCCAAGGAACAACAATCGAACTGTCATACTCCATACCACCAACAACGAACAACACACCACGAACAACAGACGGGAAATATGCCCACCGCACCGCCGTGTTGCTTGAATTACTTGCAGGTGTAACTTGCGGTGTGTCTATTGCATGCCTGAAGACGGCGTCGATTTGCAACCCCAAACGAAGATGCTGAACCAGCAAGAGATCTTGAGGTTGGCCAGCATGTTCGTCGATGCCGGAGTGGACAAGATACGACTAACGGGGGGCGAGGTAAGACATGCGAAAAGGAACAAGCTTGTGACCCGTCTAAAGGCACTTGAGGCTTGAGACTTGAGACGTACAGTCGTATCTTCCGCATGTCTCAGGGTGGTGGGCATGGCTTACGAGTGCAAGTAATGCCGCGCTTTTTTCTGTTGTTGTTTGAAGAATTGTAATAGAGCGTCATTTCGTCGACCTTTTCGAGCTGGTCGTTGTGCAGGCTCTAAGATTACTCGGACTCTGTTCTGTCCGTAGTCTGTATCCGGTTCAGAAGTTAGAAGGCATACCAGACTACCAGGCATACCACACAGGAAGCGCTCAACGGCAACGTCCGGAAGATTATTAAGTCGGGTATTGGGCAAGAAATGTATGGAAATTGGTGTCAGAAATGTGGCCTCTGTCGAAGGGGCGTGTGGATTTGTTGACGTCCTCACCCTTCCTTACTGCTGTAGTCGATGCGCGGAGAGCGGCCTGGTATGGATTTTGCTATTTGCTCAAGGACGACGAAAATATGATTGTTCAGCGACAGCACGTTTAGACTATAGACAACTTGTTCAGCGACACCACATGTCCTTGTTCAGCGACACGACCTATATTTGTTCAGCGCCAACACATGTACAAAAATGTGCCCGTACTCGCATGCAGCAGTAATTTCGTTTTTGTTGAACACCTGTAGCGGGCGTCACCACGGTTGCTGTGTTTTTTTCGCAGGTGACCCCGATCTCCGATGGTGTGTGTATTATCCAACATTGCTTCCCAATCCAACTTGGTTATTTTTCTGTAACAACTGGCATTGTTGGCGCTTTTTTCTGAGCCCTCCAAACTGGCCCCGGGTATATAATTAGCCGCTATCAGGGCCCACCAAGACCTCATCCCACCCAGACCTGAGCCCTTCAAATTGACCCTGGGGATATATTTTGTCGCTGGCAGCCCCCCAATCAATCCCTCTGATCCCACGCCGACCAAAATATAGGATCGTCCACAGCCAGCAAACAATTTTGTCGAATAAGTGGTAATCTACCCCTCATATACGTATGAAATAAAATATCATACATCGAATGGATGGCATCGCTCTCTGAAAAGGACGAAAGGTTCCATGTGTCGAGTCAATGATGTTGTCCCTGGTACAACAACGTACCTGGTATCGTATAATACACCTCCAAAGTATGGAGCTTCTGGCTACAATACTTATTCGTTTTTGTTCCTCGTTTTCTTATGATAGGTTTGATCATGGAAAACTGAAAACTATACTTACCAGGTACACCAGGAAACGAAAAACGAGGAACCTGCATATTATATCACTACGTAGTTGTATTATACCAGGTACGTGTCTCGGAAACACCTCGTGCAACTTTGAAAGCACCGAAAGTTGTCGTGGTACGTTATCAAATCCTCGTCAGTAAACGGAACACCTAGTTACGCGAAATGCCCAAGGAGCTACCTTGACGAACAAAAACGAGTGCGATTCGGTACATGTTTCCGAAATACGTGGTATCGAGCGTACGCGTCAAAGCTAAAACAACGATACGAAGCTCCCGAAAAGGTCAGAATAAAAAATTGAATCAGAGAGGTGGATTCAAGTTTTTTTGTTCACGTTTATTTTGCTTCTTTTTAGTAAAACCCCCCCTGTCCAGGTCTCCAGGTCTCGGCAATAGAGGTGTGGCAATATACCTGGTACCAGATACCTGGTATGTATTTTCCTGACCTTTCCATCTCTTCTGATCACAGTTGTCAACCAATCTCAATCGCCTCTGACTCAATATACCTAGTATATTCTTTTTTTTTTACCTTTACATCTCTTACGATCACCGTTCTCAACAAATCTCCACAACCGTTTTTGATGACTTTTTTCAACACTAAAACTGGTATATTGTTTCTGACCTTTCCATCTCTTCTCCAAAACACCGTTGTGATTTAATCTCAATCGTTGCTGGTTCTTTCCAACAGCCGCTAGTGCGGCAAGATCTGCCTGAAATTGTCAAGGCTCTAAGCTCGTTGGACGGGGTGCGCAACGTGGGCGTGACGACAAATGGAATCAATCTTCGGCGGAAGATCCCTGCCCTCCGCGAGGCAGGCCTCACCCACATAAACGTGAGTTCGTCCCACGATCTGTCAAACCTCTTGCAAGTTTATACCACGATATGTTTCTACTATTGTACGAGTAGATGTTGCGTGTTTCACGACCCCTATATCAGGAAATGCCACTTTTTCCTTCCTTGTGAGTTTTTAATACCTGGTAGGCCTTTTGGTGTGTTGCGATGACAGCCAGGTGATTCACCTGATTGCTCTCAGGACTCGTTGGTACACGATTCTTCTGTCGTTTTAGTTGTTGCCGTACATGCGACTGCCAGCAACGTGCCGGTTGATGAGTGGGAAGTTTGTCTGGCCCGTCTGTCGTAAAGATACGCCGGGTTCATCGCCAGCTCCCTCAAGATAGCCTAACAGTCACTGGCCGTATCTTGGCAACGCATCAGCCGATGCTTGAGAAAGAGTTTCGACGCAGACACCCGCAAGCTGGCCAGGACTAATCCGCCCACCTTACCATGACCAATTAGCTTCGCATTTAACCAAGCCTGAAGACGCTTGTAAGGCGCTTGTTAACGCCCAAGTGTAACCGCGTCATCGTAGCGCTGCAGTCAAATTCGTTCCTCGTCCACGTTGCGCTTGGGTATTTCATGGTCAGCCGTGCTCTCCTTTACGCACCTTTCTTCTTTGTTGTTTATGGTCTATGCTCTGCACTGAAAGCACGACAGAACGCCACCTAAACGCGTCCTACATTCTGTCTGTTTCGAATTGGCGGCTTCCCTGCGACAGAGTTTGCTATCAATTTCGCCAGATGCGTACTTTGGCACACAGTTTGGAATATTAACGAAATACTGCAACGCTGTCAACATTACCAAACGAACCGTTCTGATCTTTGTTGGTATTTAGGTGAGCCTCGACACGTTAAGGCCGGACCGGTTCGCCGCCATCACCCGTAGGAAAGGCCTTGACGCGGTCTTGTCGTCCTTGGACGCAGCGCTGGCTCACGGCTACGGAGGGAGGCGAGTACTCTAGACAAATCACTGGGAAACAGAGAGTGCGCCAGCCGGCTTATTAACGTTTTACAAAGTGTTTGGTGTTTACGGAGGCTTTCAAACGCGTATACCGGTGTACCTTACCCCGTAGTTTGCCTGCTGGTCACCTTCACACCGCGGCACCGCTATGCTTCTTTTTGTCCTTTTCGTCTACGAGTGTCTCTGGCATCGATATTCTCGTTTTTTGTTCATCGATATATTTTTTGCAGGCTGAAGATCAACTGCGTGGTAATGAACGGAGTCAACACGGACGAGTTGGCAGACTTTTTAGACTTCACACGTGACCAGGAACTCGATGTTCGCTTCATAGAGTGGATGCCATTCGATGACAACCGCTGGAAGGACTCCAAGTTCTTCTCCTACCAGGTGTGGCGGTTATCTATGATTGCTATCTACGCTCTTGTGATATATCGAAACATTTTTTAATGTTTTAACGCCGATATTACTGCACGTCAGAGAATTGACGTACGTTGACAACCACTGGTGCCAGTGTGTGTTCCCGGCTCATGCCTAGAGTACGATATCCGCTTATGGTGGGCTCACACCTTCTGGCCATCTGTAAGCATACCCTCCTTGCTTGTTGCTTTTGCCCCCTGTTCCAGTCGATGTTGGACGTTATTCGGGAGCGATACCCCGATCTCGAGAGGACTGTCGATTCTGCAAATGACACTACCAAGTGGCATCGCGTTCCTGGTTATCAGGGCAGGTGACAATGGCTTGTGTTCTTGATATAGCAATCTGCCGCTTTCAACGTCGAAGGTGTATTTTAGTCCTATTATTAATGTTACAACTGCTTTACATGGCATTTTTTTCGTAGGTACGAGTACAACCGCATCCCACAGACCGCGCTTTTCTTGGGCGTTACTGCGGAGGACACGGTAGGTCGAAATGGCCGAGGGCTCCTATTAATAGCGATCGTCGTGGCGTTCGTTCGAATCAATTCACCCCCAGGCACGTAGTCTAATAACGCCCCCTGCATCGAAACGGAAGCGCCCGATAGTTTGCGTTTATATGTATACCTCAAACGAGACATGGGAAGTTGAGCTGTGAAAGGCATGGTCTCCTTGCTGTTTGGGCGCAACAGCTGCGCCGAAGTTGTCTGAGTTACTTACATGGCCGCCCTAGCTTAAGTTGTGCAGACACAACGCAAATACGCAGGTAGTGCCTACGCTATTAGTAAGCATGTCGACGAAAGCAACGCGAAGATATCGTCGCTCGTTATCGGCTATTCGGTCCGCTATCAATAGTTGTTTTTCCGCCGTGGTACTCAGTTGGACTTGCTTTTCAGCGAGTGCTCCAGGTGGTAACTATTATAGATGTTCCTACTGTAGTATGCCGCAACCGCAGAGATGTCTATTTTGTACCGAACTCAGTTTATTTTCTGCCCTCTGAACATTGGCTACGGACCAACGCATTTTTGTACTGCGATTGAAAGGTAGGCGATCCTGTGGCCTTTCTTGTAGGAAAGGTGGATGTCGCGAACGGGGCCTTAGGCGTTAGGCGTCAAGTGTTTCCTGGAAGTTCCGGTGTGCTGATTCATTCGGCCATATTTTTCAGAGCTTACTATCCAGCCTGGGGTACAAGGGCGCAAGGCTGCTGCAGCAAGAAAGCTGTGCCATCGGACAGGCGTCGATAATATGCAGCTTTCCCCCGCAGCTTGACGACTGCCTTTACTTATTATTTCGTACACACACACGCTTGATCCAAGACATTGGCGCAGGGTCCATATTTCGATATTCTAACCTGACCGCATTGATTTATTTTTCGGTGCCAGAGTCGGGTTCATCACGTCCATGAGCGAGCATTTTTGTGGCACTTGCAATCGTCTCCGCATTACATCTGATGGCAACCTCAAGGTCTGCCTCTTCGGAGACGAAAGCCTGAGCCTTCGAGATGCTCTTCGAGGTACGTTGCCGCGACGATGCCCGCACAGTGGGTTCCTTCGTTTAACGATTTGTTCTTTCATTTAAGTGAATGAAACTCCCACTCGCGCCATGATACGTTAAAGTATCTGGTTAATTCCAATGTCGTCCAGGAATATTGCCTTTGACGGGATGCGAGATCCTTTTGACTGCGTGAAGATTTTACGTGGTTCATGAACCCGAATGGAGAAATATCTATCATTCTATTCGGCGTTGACAGCTTTTTGAGAGAAAAGAGATCATGCACTAAGTTTGCTCTCATCACATGTGGTGACAGCGGTAGGGTCGACGTGTGTTCACTCTGGTACTTTACTTGTCTACATTGACCAGTTGTCCCAAAATGAAGCAAGTATAGCCAGTGGTGCGCAGGGTTGCGATTTGTCAACCATTTTTGCGCTCACTCTCGGTCGCCTAACATTTTTTCGGTCGCACTTAAAAGGTCTGGATGTCCGCGCACTATGATATTACAGTACCGATTGCCGCATGCGTGTTCCACTTGGTCTGTGCGAGCAGGAGGTCTCTCAGATGCGGAGATATCGGTCCTCGTCAGGGCCGCAGTGCTAGGCAAGCGTTCTGCTCTAGGAGGTCACGAGGACATGTACGGCATTGCCGGCGCTAAGAACCGCCCGATGACCACAATTGGAGGATGATGCCGCCCGTACCTATACGTGCGGAGTGTTGGTCGCTTCAGGATGTGCAAACTGAGGCAGATTAGTACCAGGTACTTATAAGTCGGGGCCATACGCTCCACAACGCTCTTGTGCGCGTAGCTCCTTTGGCGCAAGCTCAAATGCGAAAGTATTTGAGTTTCCTTTGCCGTTATTGAAGGCATAGCCGCAGGGGATAGCGTTTAGTCCCACGAACGTTTTCGTGAGTGTAGCTGCTGTGGTGGAGGCTCCACTGCTGATGGCAGATTGAGATCCCCTGGCCGCGACCATGATGTGCATTTAGCCACCTTGTGCCTGCGGGCGATTTTTTTCTCCTGCCCGCGAAGTTGAGAGTAGTTCATGTGTGATTTCACAGTCGGAGATATCGAGACCACTAGCTGAGAGCGAATGGCCGCTGCCTTATGCCAAGCCTTATGCCAAGCCTTATGCTAACCGCCTCAGCGTGCACGGTATGAAGGCGTGGATCGTGGTGTAAGAGCGGTACGAATTTTGGATTCGTGTGCAAACGGCATGGTGTGCTCTCCCACATACTTAGTTTAGAGGCTTGCTTGCGGCGCCACGGTAGCCTTTCGTATCAAACAAGTTCGTACTATTATTACCGTACTGTCGTAGCACAAAACCGGGCAAGGGAGCACGCTTATTAGTAAGGAAAAGTGCCGCCCGCAGTAGGTATGTTTTTTGTTTGGATTAGTTGGTTCATTTCGGGCGTAAAGAGTGTGGAATGTGCGAGTGTGTTTTTTGTATCCGGAAAAATCAAAATGGTGAAGCAAGAAGTATGGTATACCCAGGAGTGAAGTTGTTGTCGGTGTGTGCGGTCGTATTGCCCATGTAACGCTTTTAGAAGCACACTCAGAGGACGCCGCGAGTTTTTTTTTGTCTTGAGTTTTACGGTCGAAGGCTTTTGCTTGTTTCATTTTCGACGCGCAAAACCGCGCACGTATATGGTACGTACGTGTATGTGTCGTGATCAAGTTTTTAATCGCTCTTGACCCGACAAATGTAATTTTTTGTGTTATTTCATCTTGTTCTACTTGCACAACCGGCGCACGTTCGGTCAAGTGCAGTTTTTGTTGAGACTTCTCGCTGTTGTTTCTTTTTGGCTTGGTTGTGTGGAGTTTTCAGCTGAAAGAATGGGCGAAGCGTCGTTGTTAATGCCCGGGTTCATGGAGAGGACGGACGACGTTCGTCTGTGATAATTTTGATGTCGACGACGCCCATATGGCGCAAGGAAGGCTCTAGTTTTATCCCAGGTGTATCATTACATTTTTTTTTGGTGGTCACTTTTTTTCCAGCTCAACTCGGAGGAGCTTTTTACACTCAACGGCCTTCTAGACAAGCCGTGGAGGTGCCGGTTTATGTCTTCATTTATTTTTGTCTTGCAGAGGGTGTAGCATTCCCACCGCTTGTCGGTGTGCATCGATTTTAGATATTCATGCTCCCGCGCTTTGAGCGACATGATCAGCGCCATGATAAAAAGGCACAGAAAGTACCTTTTGGTTTATAAAGGCACAGAAAGTACTTTTTGGTTAAAAAAGGCACAGAAAATACTTTTGGTTTTGAGCCAACGGAGATACGAACCTCGGTCGGTCTCGCGCCAGCCAGAGGCGACAGTGCTGCTGGTATATTTATTGTTAAAAAAGTAAACGACAGCTGCCGACGAATTAATATAATAGTCAACTAACTACAGTACGCGACAGTGTTAAGAATTCGGCAGTTAAGACTTCCAGGCTGTGTTTTTTATGTAAGTTAAGAATTTACAGCTACGAAAGCATTTGCGCTCAGCGAGGATGCCACTCTAAATCCTATATAATAGCCTTTAAAAGCCTGTTCTCAAGGTTGACATCACAATAAGCCGCGAGCCTTAGCCAAAATAGGAGATTCTTAACTGCTGTCGCGTACTGTATACGAGCTGGGCCAGCCACAAAACTTACCATCAAGGAGTCGTATCTCGTTGACTACTACGAATTAGGACTTGAAATTTGAGGCGCTGACCCTGACACATCATCAGTGCATGTGCAAAGAAACAAGTATACCCTGTATGAAACAATTATGACATACATACCATTCTACTCGAACTCGACGAGATACCGGTGAAAACTCAAAGCACAAAAATATTTTAACACTAAATTCCGTTTTTTTTTCGTTTTCGATTAAGGTGAAAGTGGGTGCAGACATCACTGAGGACACAAGAAGAAGATCGACATCAGTTTCATGGCCCAATTCGTCGATCGTCACGAGATATGGCCAAAACTAGACTCCATACTTATTACAAGTGCAATAATAATGCAGGTGTAACGAGAAACATATGTATTTACTGCGATGCACCGCTCCATTTTGCGATTTTTTATCTGGAATTTTCAGGGCAGTCCTCGGGATTTTTACCGAGGTAATTTTACCGCGGGATTTCACGGAACTCGGGACGATCCCGCGGTCCCCGAAAGAATGGAAATCCCGTTCCCGTGCAAGCCGATCCCGTGCAAATTGTTGAATTCCGTTCCCGTGCAAACTGATCCCTTGAAAATCGTGATGTCCCGATCCCGTGCAACCGAGTCCCGCGAGATTTTGGCAAATCCCGCGATTTCTCAATCCCGCGCTGTGCAAACCCGCAGAAACCTTGATGTCCAGAATCCCGCTCAAAGCCCTCCCGCGCCTTTCAATGGGAACCGGATCAGAGTACCTGATATATCTACGTACCAGTATGGACATGATGCGTAAGTTTGCTGTTCTCTTATTTCACTTTTATTTCTTGTTGCATGTACGAGATGTTTCCGGTACACACCATATATATGTCACTGATGACATTGGTTTGTTTTCATTTATCTTTTTTCCAGATTTATTATTTCATTCCAGAGTTATGGGAGCCTGTCCTGTGACCATGGACTAGACTGTGTAGATAATGGCGATGCCGAGTTGACGTGAGAGCAGCAACAACTATTATGTGGCCGGAGGTACAGTATCACATCTGTTCTGGTTGCTCTGTGTGTTTTTTTCCTCAGTACGGGACGTACGATGCATCATTGCCGCGGGCCGTCAAGACACATATGCTCCCTACTATACGGTTTTGTCCTTCACGTGGAGGTATATACCATCGACTGGGTCGGAGCGGAAAAACATGAATACTGCGTGGTTGCTGAACCCCGCGGAAAAATCCCGTCGTGTGGATGTCCCGTGGCTGATGAATCCCGCGCTAAAAATTACCGTGGAATCCCGTGATTATTGAATCCCGTCCCGTGGTGTCCCGTGGATACTGCATCCCCGCAAAATATCCGATGGAGTCCCGCGGGTAATAAATCCCTCCCGTGGTGTCCCATGGGTGCTGAATCCCGCCCAAAATATGCTGTGGAGTCCTGTGCGTATTGAATCCCGCCCGAGATCGACCCGAAAGAAAAAAACAGTACCGACGACTGCCTGCCCTGGGCCCTGGGAAATTTAACACCGTATTCATGACCAGCTATTCGTAACGCCCGTGCGACCTTAATCATCAGTGTCTGGCCTGGCCTGGCTTTTTGTTTTTTTTTTCAGAAGAGTTTCAGTCGCGTTTATATCATCTTTATATAATTGTGTTGACACTAACGCTACACACATTGTCAGATGGCAAATTAAATAATATTTTTTTGGGCTCCATTTTCGGTCATATCTCTCTGGATAAAAGAAAGAAAAAAAAGCCCGGCTCCTCACGTCTCAGTTGGTGCATGAGCAACACCATGTCAAATTCTCGGGTCCAAAATTGATGCATAAAATTGGGCTGTACGTTGCCGATCTCCTGTTTTGACACCGTCTAGGCTGGCCCAGCTCGTAGACCTCTTTTTTTATTTTATCCTGTTACGGAAAAACGGGATGGGTGCGATTACAGCAGAGACGTACCTCCTAGATGGAGTCTGTGTTCCACGCGAAGCTACATCGGATATACAGTAATAATATAGACGTTTCGAGGTAGAGAGCATGTTCACAAAGATTATAATGTTTGCAATTTATCTCTCTACTCACAACACGCGATATATATGTGGAGAGAGAGCTGTGTTGTGCGCATCCCCGAACGCCACAATAAGGGGCTCCCCTTGTGTACCCCGATATAAAGGACATGCCGTTTGCACAAGTGAATGCTGTGCAAGAAGAGTTGTACCCGGTTCGTCTATTACCCGGGTACCCGACGGGTAGTACCCGGACCTGTCGTTCGGGTATACGAGTAATATACCTAATACCCGCCGGGTAATTGGACCCCCGTACCCGGTTATGTACGTGTCTTCGGTTCGATATATCCCTCACCATACCTCCGAAAACCCATAAGAAACAGCTTGTTGATGAAACAACTGTCAGTATCCTCAACACACCCACACAAATCTTACGTTTGTTGAAAAGTGGGAGGGTTTATGCCCGGTTACCCGATATGAAGGTACCTGAGTATCAGACATGAATGGGTACCCGGGTACTTATTCATGTCCGGCGATAGGTGTGTGTTCCGCATTTGTTCGTTGCTTGTTAGTTATCGCGCCGGTGTGAAATTGTTGTACCCCCCTTGTCGTGCTGATTTAGTACACTTTAACCTGACTAGCGGTGCGGCCACGGCTCCGCCCGTGGTGCTAGCCCAACTCTTGCCACGCGCAGGCTCTATGAGCCCGAGCCAATCATAACTCAGCCAGTGGGGTTGGGGTTTCCACACCTCGCGGGGTGGTATCCACCAGGGGGGTGTCCGCTTTCGTCCCCGAGTTATTGGGGTTGTACATTTATGGAAGGGTTTCTTATCCTGGGATGATACAATGTTTCC
>JBBMKB010065522.1:0-15387 GCA_037833945.1 Alaria marginata
TGATGATGATGATGATGATGATGATGATGATGATGATGATGATGATGATGATGATGATGGTGATGATGATGATGATGTTGCTATGATTATGACGATGATGATGATGATGATGAGGACGATGATGATGATGATGATGATGATGATGATGGTGATGATGATGGTGACGATGATGATGCGATGATGATGCGATAATGGTGACGCTGATGACGATGATGATGATTGTGATGACGGCTATAGGCCATGATGCCTTATTGTGTTAATACTTCTACCCACCATAGGAATATTTTTACTTTCTTCTTGTCCGTTACTTTTTTTGTTCTCCTTCTTCCCGCAATCTTCTTTTTGTGTCCCTTGTGGTGCTGAATGATTAGCATGTGTATGTCTACTGCAGTACTGAACATCTTAAACACCAAAACCGCCACCACCACTACAGCACCACCATCAATAAAGTATACCTGGTACTGTACGTCGTCAGAGATGTGGGTGTGGCAGCTCACCCACCAAGCAACTTCGCGAGCTGCGTGATACGTACGCACGTATGATACGTACCAGGGGTATATACGTATACCTGGTACGTAGTACGTGACCCACAGCGTGTCTCGTTAATTCCTTCCTTCAACGTGAAGGATCCTGGTGGTGGTGTATCCCGGCGTACCACATCTATTATCTGATGATATCATACAGGGTGTCATACACGACGAACATCATAATCGCATAATCGCCATCATATCCACACACCCACGTAGACATCCACAGGACCTCTGTACTGCTCCAGGGGGAGTATTAACATCATTTGACCAGGTGCCAGGTACCATTCTGATATCATATACGCACATACCATACTGTGCACATGCCATACGCACCACCGCGTATGTATGTATATGGTGGTGGTGGTGGTGATGGTGGTGGTGGTGATGATGAATTTTGAATTTGAATTTCATGTTGAAAATGTATACCAGGTATATGAACGAAAGAGGTATCCACAGCTGCCCCTGTGGACCATTTCCACAGCAAGCAGAAGCACTCAGCAGTACCAGCGTAGAGCATCTCGTATCATTGCTGTGCGTGAACACATCGGTCTCACCAAGCGCCACAGAGGTTCTGGTATCGATAGATAGAGCTACCACACACAGCTAAGCTGCGATGCTTCTCCGCTGCTGCTCTGCAACTGCTGGCTGTATCTACAGTAAGCTAAGCTAGAAGAGCAGGTTTCGGAAATAAATACCGGTATGAAACAAAGTGGTGGTTCTTCATCGTATCTTACATTCGTTCCTTGTATCTTACATTCCTCCCTCCTCATCTCAATTTCTGCGACGTGTGTTTGAACATGCGAATATCTTTTTACGTACCGAACCAAAGATGTTTTGCATTGGCTCTACGTAGGTACTATAACTATCAAGATACACGTAGTGGTCCCGGTTGTGTGCCAGCCGGATATACCGGCACTATAGCGGAAATCAGCACTACTCCGCTTACGGTCAATACTGTTTGTTCACGTCTGTGCCAAACCCTTTCACAGGCACTATAGCGGGCAACCAGCACAACAAAACCGGCGCTATAGAGGACCACTACCGAAATATAAATAAATAAAAGCAAAAGAGAAAAAGGCGGACTAAAATGTAGATTGCCTGTTTATTGACTGAAACAAGATTTACGATGCTCTTCTTGGGCTTCTTTTGCATCAAACAAATCACATCAAAATATATATTTTTTCGTTCGTATCAGCATTTTTTTTGTTCCACTTTTTTCCAGTTTTTTTCCCCACTACTACACGTCATATTATTTGCCCCAATCAAGAGGCAATAACTTGCTCTAAAAGCAGGGGAGGGGGGCTGGCTGGCTGCTTCGTGTCCCAGACTGTCAAAAACAGAGCACTACTCTACCTCTACCGCCTGCTTGCGCTGTACTGCTGCCCACGCTGCTGCTTCTGCTGCTGTTGCTTCTGCGCGACGAGTTTGCCACGCCGAAGTGAAGCTGTTTACGACTCACGCGGCACTATGTCGCCGAGAACTACCGAGGCTGCGGGACCCACACATGATATCCACGCAGCTCCACCACCAGCAGCAGCCATCGTCGAGCCCAAGCGAGCACCGTCCTCAACAATAGCAGCACCAGGCGATCGATTCGACGTAGGTGGTGTGACGAGGATCCCCGCGTCCCGGCAGCGCCGAGCAGGGAAGCCTCTTTCCTCCGGGTGGAAGTCGCTCGCGTGGACAAAGCCCTCCGCTCCTCCTGCCGAGGGTGTTCGCCGGTCAGCGTCGCCGCCCAGCTATAGGGAGTCGCTTAGTATGCCTATGCATCACTCCTCCCCTGGAGGGACTTCGTCATCGAACGCCCGCCTTCCGCAAATTGTTGATCCGATAGGCGGAGGAGGTATCGAATCTGACAAAATGCGAACAGCTGTACGCAGAACTACTTCGCAGGGAGACGAGAGGGTGCAGGGGTCTCGCCGACAGTACCCGCTCCACAACTCTGGCAAGCGAAGTGGACGCGAGGGGTACCTCGCGGGCATCGCAGAGGGGAGTGACAAGCGGTCGCCAAACCGAAGCTCTCTCTCGCCCGCGAGAACAACACCAACAACAACTACCAGCGACGGCGTTCAACAACGAAAACAGCAGCAGCAAAAAAATCACTCATCCAACTCGTATTCGGCCGGCGGCGGCACCGAGCCTGCTAGCGAGGTAGAAGGGCAGCAAGCGCAGCAAGCTCAGCAGGCGAAGACGCTGGCGAGCTTCCTGCTGACATCAAAATCGGCAGACTCGTCTGTGCCTCTGGACAGGGCGGTGCAGTACCTCAATTCGTCGGCGGATGTGATCACCAGCTCGATACCCAACCAGCGCCCGCGACAAGCAAGCACGGACGAGGAGGGAAACGTGTTGATTTTGGAGCGATCTCTGTCTGATACGTCTATCGTGACTGCGTCCGACTTCGCCCCGTCAAAGCCCAACAAGCCCATCATCCTCACCCACATGAAGGACGACGATGCCATCGAGGAGCTGGTGGAGCTGCTGGCGAGAGGAAAGGGCTTGTCGGTGGTCAAACATGCGACGGGCTTGGGAGGGAGCAAGAGCCGTAAGATGCTGAGATTCAACAACGTGGAGGGGAACCTGTCTGTGTGCGGCATGCTACCTCCGTACTTTAAGACGAAAATTCCTGTGAGGGACATCGACCGGGTGGATGCAAAGTGGTGCTGCGTCGTCGTGCATGCCAAGGGACGCTCCCCGGTGAGAGACACAGCTAGCCTTGCGTTGCTTTCTTTTCAGTTCGCACATGTATATCATAGGCTGCATAATAATAGGGCACTCGTCCCTTGCTCTCTCTCTGCTCTTGGGAGAGTTCGGAATATTCTGCGTTTTGCAGTTATTTTCATTCAAATTAATAATCTGCAAAATAGGCGCTCGAGTACTGAAATCACTTGGAGAGAGTATTCAGTGCAACGGGTTATCTCTCCCATCACGCTTGCTGTTTTGCTTGCTGTTTTGCTTGCTGTTTTGCCATTTGCCTCGGCTGTACGTACGAATCCGGCTCATATATATACTCGGCTGTTTCCCAGCCTGGCATCGCGTCTATCTTGGCAGCAATTACGACACCCTATACCACGAGCTATTAATAGTATGTGCGCGTTGGTTGTGGCATCCTCCTGCTCCAGATGGATACCTTACCTATGTGGTACATTCATATCACATCATACCAAATAGGAACGGATATACGGGTAGTTGGTTGGGGGACGTGAAACCCATTTTTAAAATCCCCTGTGAGAATGATGATGATTTTCGTATTTTCGTCGTTCATCTTCGGAACGTGGTACCGCTCAGCTACGTAGGAGGTATGATACCGCGATGGTCGCGAACAAAACACGGACGATGCTATGCGACGATATTCTTCTTTTCTTCAACGTCCGTCGGACCTCGGAACCCCGGCCGTTCGTCGACTGTTCGCCCGTGGCGCGATGTTATCCTGGAGGCCACCAGCCATCACGCCATCAAGTCACTCTTTGCTACTGTAGTCGTTGCGATGGTAGTGTGTCTTACAGAAGACTTACTTTTTTGGCTACTTTTTTTTTTACTTGCATACACAGACTCTGACTTGCTTGCTTTTATTTCCTCCTCGCCACATGGCGAAGCAATAACAAACCTGCGACCAGCGCACACAGCAGCAGCAGCAGTGCAACTATTAATACCCGTATGATACACAGCAGCAGCAGCAAGCAGTACCCGTACTATCGTACCTGGTATCAGTCCGAGTAATCGATAGATGGGTAAGTCTAGTCTATCAGATCATGTCATACACAGAGTGCCGTATAGTTTTTAATTGTTTTTTATAGGATAACGAAGGAAAAATCTTGCGAGCAGTAAAAAGACTGACTGGCTGGCGTGGATGGGATAAATAATTCAGTGAGTTGCATACAGTCCAGCCTCTCTGGCTTGGGTTCGCCCAAGAAACACCCCGAGAGCTACCGCCGTGCTCCTACGTACATTTTCATTCACCAACAAACCTGGTTGCCATCGATTAATTGGTCAATTGCTTGAAGGTGAGAGAGCTAGAAGGGGGCAATTGGAGGGTGCGCGTTGCCGATGGTTTGCTTTGCCCTCTCCGCTAGGAGCGTTCTGTGCCAGCAGCCAGAGTGTGGTTCATTTCTGCCGCCCGCATAACATCTGATATTTCTAGCTAGATATTTCTCTAGTTCCGCGTCAAAATCCTGCTGGTTTTGTGGGTATATTTTGATTTTTTGTTGGTGATTTGGCCTCTGCTCTGGCCTGATCGCGTGGCTTCTTTTTTACAGTAGTTTGATCCCGCTTTATTTTCCCACCCATATGTACATTCATTCATACATAGGACCACAGGTATAGGTACATTAATTTCACGACGAAGGAACATCGAGAGGTATAATACACGATGCGCGAATGAATGATGTCCCCGTGCTTTACTCCCCTTCTCGGCTGGAAATTATCTAGAAGAAGAGTGCCCCCCTCCCTCCCCCCCTCTCCGATCACTATTTATTTCCCATTATCCCGATATGTTGCGTTTCTGCTTTCTTTGTCTGGGCAAAGGGACAGGATTGCCCTTTTATGCTACAGCTGCTGTGTAGGATCACTTCCTCCTCTATATGCATATTATTTGGCGATGGGGCTCTGTTTTTTCACTGAAGAAAATAGAGCGTTTTGATGATGGAGCCTATCTTGGAGCTTGAAGTAGAACATAAGTACTTTGCTTGTCATCTAGACTATTATATTAGAGTAGAGGAACAAGAGTTGAGTCTGTAGTCTACAACTTCAGCAGCAGTAGCGTACAACTACAACAATAGAGGTAGTCTCGGAGTATTAGCTTGGAGATAGGACGACAAGAATGCACCTCTCTTATACCTCTACGGACTTAAGTCATCATTTTGTTTCTTCAGTACAATCTGGTACCATGCCGTAAATAATAATCTAGGAGTAATTTACGTACTGCTGTGCTGCGAATGACATATTCGAGCTTCGTTGTGCTCATGATACATGTACAACAAGTAGAGTGCTGGCACATAGGGGGGTCAGCTTCGAGCACCCCCCATAACTTCAACGACGAATGAGTGGATTGATGATAATCTCACGCAATATTGGAATAATGAATACAGGAGCTGGGCCAGTATCTACTACTGAACTGGCATGGCAGGACTGAACTGGCATGACAGTTCATCTGTTTTAGGTGCACTCCTTTATTATGATTTTCTTTGGATGTTTGTCCCCCTTGAGATCGTACCCGCGATTGGGGTACAAACTACGTGTAATTAGTGTGGGATAAAAAATGGTTTTGAAGCTCTAAAACCACTGCAGAAATGATCCTATTCTAAACCCAAGCAGTTTGTCTGTATTAACGTACCAACGAGGGTGCAAAACCCGTTCACCCAAGAAACAAGAAAGCCACGACCGTCCAAGTCTTTCCTTCACCCCTTCGATCTTTGCCTATTTCCAGTACTATCTACTGGTGGTATGGAAGCGTATTTATAGCTGATTTATAGCAGTGTCTGTTGTATTTGTTGTGGCTTGCTGCCAATGAGGCGACCGGAGACCGAAGACCACCACACACAGCAGGTCATCCGAGATCTAGTCAGATCTACAGATCTTGTAAGTAGTCCCTATCGTGCGTGCCTGGGTTGGGGGTACAGTATTATAGTATTAGTAGTTGGTTTCATGATCTCCCAATAGTTTTGATTGCCGCACCATAAGTCTGTACCCCGTGGGTCCGACGTAACCATAACAATAGTTTTTATTAAATACTATTCAAAATAAAAAGCTATACTACCCCCATGAGGAGATGTCATACGTAGCGCAAGCACATAAACGCAGCAAGCAGTACTGCTGCTAAGCAGCTGTAGTATTATTAGTATTATTAGTTGGTATAGTTATGAAAAAGGTGTAACATCAGCCGTCGACATATAGTCAACAAACTGAGCGTTTATTTTCGGATTGCCCGCAATAAAAACGTCATCGCATTTTCCTTGGTGCGTATTCATAGTTGCCGTTATATACCGAAGCCTGCATTTACCTGTGTATAGTTAAGAAAAAGGTATAACATCAGCCGTCGACGTATAGTCAACAAACTGAGGGTTTATTACTGTGCTGCCTGCTTATATATGTTATCCGAACGACTCACGCAAAGAGAGAGGGCTTAATTGGACTAAACTGTTGAGCGCCGCGTCCCCATGGGCTGCAACGGTAACCTTGTTTTTGTTGCCGTCATATTATAGAACCTTTTTCATACTATAGTCCGTAGCCGCGTCCCATGCTGCGCGTGCCGTCCCTCAAAGCCTTCAAAACAAAGGGGTTGAGGTCGCAAGCTATTACACATTACTATTTACGGGGGACCATAGTAAATAGTACCAAATATTGTTAGTAAAAATAGTTAAGTATATAGGTTTTTGTCTTTACCGTAGGTCCTGTTTGTTTACTATGGTCCCCGTAAAAAGCAAACTTGACGTAATACGAATTCGGGTACTGGTATGTTTTGGATACCGTAGACGAAACAAACGATTTCGCACGAGCATGCAGCAGATATAACTATAATAACTGCAGTAATTGCAGTAGTGTAGACTACGGCAGCAGTGTGCGTTGGACCGGTATTTTCCGTGTGTTCTTTTAGACTTGCTTGTTTTTCGCGCCCAATCTGCCCAATAGCTGGCGGGCCCTTCGCCATTCAATCTCCGCAGCAATATGTTGTCTACTGGAATACTTGGTTGGTAGTCTCAAATTTCCTGCGGGCCAGTTGCCAAGCAATGCAGCGGTCTTTCTGTCGTGCTTTCTGCGAGATTATTTCGTTATCATACCCTTTCGGTGTCCTTGTTGATCTCCTTCTGTTTCAAAAGTCACCGCTCTATCCAACAGCAACAGTACTTGCCCCCCTGTACATTACCGCCTCCTTTGCTTTCTGTATTTAAGACCGTGCTAAACAAAACCTCAGATTTCAGATTTCCTTCGTTCAAACTTGCACCTTCCCAAATGGACCCGCCAACAAGAAATGCCTACTCTGAGCAAATTTGAAACCTTGCTGTCACACCAACCTTGAGCATACTACAAGGCTGAGTTGTACTCTGGTACGCAGCGGTTAGCATAGCGCCCGCAGTTTAGCATGATTTCCGAGTGAGTTTTTATTGTGCATAGCGTCCGCAAGAAAGGGAGCCTCACTTTCGTAACCCCTTTAGAACCCCGAACCCCGTCCCTATACTATTATCAAGTAATCTTGTCCCCAAAAAGGGTTTCCAGTTGTAAAGGGGTTGTCTCTTGATCTTATTGTATAGTTGCCCAATACTGCCTGTGTCGATCGAACCCTTGCCTGACAGTGCTACTACAACAGTAGACTTCAGCAGTATTAATAGTTTTAATGCCAGTGCTACCGCTAAACTTAAGAGTGTAGTAGTAGTAGTAGTAGTAGTAGTAGTAGTACAGTCGAGGTCTCTCTATAGTGCGGGTATGTGCCAAGCGATATCAACCGCACTATTCCGGGCACCCGCACTATAGAGGGACCTCGACTGTAGTAGTATACCTACAGTAGTAGTATTACTGTAGTAGTGTTAATAATAGTAGTAATAGTATTTATTATATAATATCCATATATTAGTATTGTAGTAGCTGCCCGGAAATGCCGCCAGCGTTTACGTAAAACAAAAACTACTGGCTTTCTTTGTTTTTTACTAACCTCCCCTTCAAAAGTGTTTGTTGTTTTCACGTTAATTCTAACTCGTCTGCTACCCCCCCCCTTCCCCCCCCCCCGCCCCCTCCTCCCTAATCCTTTCAGCTCCGATTGGAAGTCGACTCCTTCGCGACCGCCGACATTCTCCGAGTCGGCTTAATGGCCGCATCACGAACCATGCTCACCCCCCCCGCCGAAGAAACGCCTCCGCCCCCCCCGGTCATCAAGAAAAATAGACCCGACCCCGAGCAAGGCCTTTCGAGCGTCCGCCCAGGACACCACGCGAGCCAAATCTACGACCCAGACGCAGCTCTCTCGGTAGCCGCGCTCCTTGCGAAAGAAATGGAAGAGGAGCGCAAAGTTGCGGCGAAATCGGCCGGGGGGGTGTCTGATTCTGCGCCGTCTGCGTGCCGCCCTAGCCCGAAGGCGGGGCCGAGCACGATCCCTGCCTTGAAGCGCAGCTTGTCGATGACTTCTGTGGCGAGTACAAACATGGTGGATCACTGCGCGGAGGTTAGCATTATCAACAACCGACGGTCAATGCCGAGGGGGGGGTACGGGGGGGTCCCGCTGGGGGCCACCGCGCCGGGGGAGGGGGCGGTGCTCGACACGAAGGCGGCGCTGAGAAGGCTCTACGCGGCGATCGACGGGCGAGGGATGGTCGCGGTTAAGAGGAACCCCAACGGGAAGGGGAGGTCGAGGGTGATGGTGCGGTCGAGGAGTAAGGAGGGCGCGGTTGGGTGGGCGCACGTTCTGCCGCCGTTCTCGAAGAAGTTTATCGCGGTTAAGGAGCTCATCGGCGCTAGCCGGTCGTCGCGCGTGGTAACGGTCACCTTTAAGGGTCGCGAGCCGGTGAGTCATGATGATGAAGTATGGAATAGCTGGTATCGGTCACCTTTTCTTGAGTCGGTGGTGAGCGTTTTTTTTAATTTTATTGCGGGCGATCTGACAATGAACCTTCAGTTTGTTGAATATACGTTGACGGCTGATGTTATACCTTTTTCGTATTAAATTTAGTATTGCTGGTAATGGACACCTTGAAGGGTCGTGAACCGGTGAGCATAACACATAGTATAGCCGGTACCGGTCACCATTAAGCGTGGTTCGATGGTGAGCATACAGTGTAGTGTACCAGGTAGCTGTTACCCGCTTTTTTCAAGGGTCGCGAGCCAGGTGAGCATCAAGATAGGTGTCATAGCTGTCTCTAGGATTTCGCGCAGCTTGTTGGGTTGGTGTTCATAGTAAGTCGTTATACATAAGAGCTCGCGCAGCAAGTTGTGTTGTTGGTTGGTTGGTTGGAGAAGGTGAAGGGGCGTGGATCTCGGCTGGATGGCCGTAGAATCGCGGTCATAGAATACGGCTTCAGCCAGCTCGGAAGCGGTCACTATCCCTTTTTATTGGACGTGGTGTTTATTTGAAACTCGCATTCCATCGTTAGAGGAAGTCAATGGAACTCATCTAGGTTAAAATTGGCGTGAAAATATAATATATATCGTTCCTTGTTTGTAATTTACTCTGTAGCATCCGTAAGGGGCAGGGTCGTTAGACGCAGAAGTTACGGCCACAGCTCCGGCGGTGGGGGGGGGGGGGTGCGAAACTGTACCCCGGACACACTCCGGTGGCGTTGTTCTGCGTTGCGCTCGCCCCCCATCCCCTTGGTGGAACGTGCTAAAAACTCTTCTGCAAGTGGCACATTGGATGGTAGTGTGCCCAGCACCCCGAAAGCGCTTTCGCGCCTGTACCTAACCCAACCTAACGAAAGCACCATATCCTAACGAAGGCATCATACTGCGGTGTCGCTATTAGTAGTGGACCCAACCCATCCACCCACCCACGCTTACACTCACCCTCCCATCTGCCCATCCACCCACCCGCCCTCCCACCCACCCACCAACCTACCCTACCCTACCCTAACACAACCCAATCCACTCCTCCGTTTGTTTCCCTTTTCCCGATTGTCCCACTCAGGTTTTGTTCGAGACAGACCGCCTGACGGATGCTCTGATTCTCGAGCAAGGGTTCGTTTCGCTGGCTTTGCAGCAGAAAAACGAGCGAACCCTATACTGAGGAGAGAGGGAGGAAAAACACTCTCTTGAGTTGGAGGGGTGGAGAGAGAGACGAGAAAAACGGACCCGCTCTGGGCGTCAGTAGTCCCCCCCCCCCCGCCCTCCCGCCTTTTACGCCTCCCTCTGTTTGCTTTTCCCGCTATGCCGCCTAATTTATATATGCGGCTTTTGGTTCTGAGGCGTGGTGACCTTTTTTAGAATTGCATCTACTTTTTTGGGGACAGTTGTGACTCGGAATAGTGTGGGATCATATTTGCAGTTTTTTTATAGGGTTAAACCCTTCTAATAATACCGCAAAAAATAATCCGAGTCAAATTTCTAAGTCGTAAGGCCCCAAAAGTTAGGTGTAGTTTCTATAGCGGTTAACGCGGTACTTTTGTCGACTCGAAGTGAGAGAAGGTGTGCGAGAGGGAGGCGTGTTGAGGGAGGGGGGGGGGGGTAGGGGTTGGCGAGGGGCTGCAGCGGAAGGGTTGATGAGAAAACACCGACCTGTACGATTTACCGCTTTTTTTGTGTAATTTTCCTCGTTTGTGCGGATGTTTTTTTTTCACCGTGCGCTGTGCGGAAGAAAGACAACTTACGGTTTTCCACCTCCAGTTGTGCTTTTTTTTGGCGGGGATTCGCCGTGTTGGCTGGCTGGCGCATTATTGACGGCCGGGGGGGGGGGTGCGTAAGCACCGATGCTGCGGGCCATGTAGGCAAAAGGAAGTGTTTGGGGGAAATGAAAGACGTTCTATCTATCTTTTGATCCCCGCCCATCCTTAAGTTTTTTTTCTTTCTTTCTTATTGTTTCGGTGCCGTACGTTTTTCTTTTTTTATATATTTTTGGCAGCTGCTTCTACTGCTGTTGAGTGAAGGAACCGTGCAGTACAGCAGCATCGTCTCTTTTTGTGTGCTCTTTTTTTTTCTTTTTGCGGTGTGCTTCTTTTTGGTCTTTTCTTGTGTTAATACTGCTTGTCTATCGGAAGGCGAAAAAAAACAGACGGATGATGGATGGACGTCTGGTTTGGTCTGGTCTGGTCTGGTCTCCTTTCGTGATGGATTTTTACATGGTCACTACCCGTCCGTTGCTAACCCACATCACCGTCGTTGCCGAAGCTCCTTTTTAGATGTGGGTGCTGGGTGTACCCTTTCCCAAAAAGCATGGGCATAGGTTTCGTTTATGGTTTATGTCGCAGGCGTTTTTTGTTATTTGCCGCGACCGGTACGCTTTGGCTTAGGACTCGGATTCCCCAAAGCCTTCCATATGTTGTCGAAAACCGTTTCGTTTTCTTTCATGGTTTTGCACGAGAGATAGACGGCGTTTCGACAGTTATTATTTCGGTGTGCGTCATATTGGTGGTGGATGATTGCGAGTACATTTGTCTGCCCGCGTCGGTTTTTTTTTCTCGGTGTCTTTATATCTCGCATTTGCTTTACTCTTCTTGTGGTTGTCTTTTTTTCTGAGGCAGATGTGTGTGTGTGTGTCGAGTAATGATATGACAAGGGCGGGGGGGGTCATTGTGTGGGTGCCGTACAGTAGTAGCAGGGGTTTGTACAACTGATTTGCTTGTTTGCACGCAATCATGTACGCGCACGTCCGGGTTTATTCGTTCCACCGGAGAGAGCTGTAGCTCATTTGGCGTCTCCTATTTATTATTTCTAATGGTCGTTGGAAAATAAAAGTGTATTGAGCTGTGTCCTTTTTTTTGTTCGCCTGAGCTGATTCGTCTCTGAGGGGGGGGAGTTGCTGAGGGGGGGGAGTTGTCGTGCGAGCTTGGATTCCTCGTGGTTTGGTTGGTTGCTGTAGTTTGAGGTCTCAATGTTCTAGATGCTATGGTAGGTCCCGTGCCTTGCGCGGGGGGGGGGGGGGGTCGTTGGAAGTGACCCTCCGTTTCGCTCACCCGGACGTTCTCTTTTTGGTTGGTTCAGTCTTTCTTTTTCAAGTATTGTGCGGCGTGATACCTTTCTTTGCCGTCACTTTTCGGCAGAGTAAACTGTATGCTGTAAGCCATTTCCTGCTACAGTAGTAGTGAGTTTTTTAAGTTTTGATATATTCAGATGTACCCGGGTATATAGATACACTCTGTGATGTGACGAATCGAGTTGATTTGTTTTGTTTTGGGCTGGCTGGCGGTAGTCGCTATGCCATAATTATAGGAGGCCATTTTGCACCCAGGTTTTAGGAGTTTGACAGCCAAGTTTGAGGCGTTCGTATTCGGGAGACGTGTTTCGTGTAAGGAAGCGTGTTTGGACAACTTTGGCAAAAAAAAGTGCCTGCTCTTGTATGTGCTCTTGTAAGTGGCTTGACGCCGTAGTGATAATAATATGTAGTGTACCTCTCGTTGCATTGTGTGGACAACATATTTTGGCATTTTTTTATACTGGGATCCAGTTGTATGTTTATGGTACATAGCTCTACACGGACAAGTACGTAGAGAAAAAGAGGAAGAGAAGGCGACGAAGCTTGCAAGTTGCTTGCATTTGCTATGCTACTCGTAGCTGTAGCTCTCCTTCCCTTGGCTTGGCGAAAAAAAACTTCAAAAAACAAAACATGATGATGAGCAAAAACAGACGTTCGATGGATAATTTCTTGAGGGCATTATTTATTTTTGCTTTGTTTTGGTCGGTACGCTCTGTAGAAGGAGGTACACACCACACGGTCAGTGTTTGTTACCTGGCTGTTGTTTTTGTTGCGTTCGCTTTGTGAGGTTGTGGGCGAACTTGTATGATGAAGATGCCGTTGCTTTGTGCATCGGCTTTTGCTTGCAGGCATGCATCAAAAGGCACTGATAAGTAATAATGAAGTGGTTCCGTATATATGTATACTTGGTTGGACGGTTTTGTTTTTCAGCGCCGTCATTGGGGACAAGTTCGTGCTCAATGCTCAATGGCATCCATCCATCCATCCATCCATCCATCCGTCCCTTGCTCGTTGAACATGCGGACTGTTCGATACTCGGACATCCTGTCTGTGTCTGTGACATATGAAATGTCTCAGGGAGAAACATGCGGCGTGTTGTCTCTACGTACTCCCAGAACGTTACAACTCAATCAACCGTTTCGTACACTCTACGCAGATTGTTTCTCTTCGTGGCATACATCCATCCATCCATCCGTCCGTCCATCCATTGTCCGTTAAATATTACGGACTCCTCCTGCTTCTGGCCTTCTGTGGATGCTTCTGTGTGATGTGACCAAACCACGGGAGGGATTGATTGCTGCGGCGGCTCGATCTGAACCGGGTTTGAAAAGCGGTGAAGTCTGCTGGAGCTCGGTCTCGTTGCGGTCAGCACGCTGTCTTTCATTTATTATATCAACACGATGTAGCACTCCGTGAGTGCGAAGTAATTAAATATTACGGACTCCTGCTGCTGGCCTTCTGTGGATGCTTCTGTGTAATGTGACCAAACCACGGGGGGAGGGATTGATTGCTGCGGCGGCCCGATCTGAGCCGGGTTTGAAACGCGGTTAAGTCTGTCTGCTGAAGCTCGGTCTAGTTGCGGTCAGCGCGGTCTTTCATTTATTATGTCAATCATTTTTATTATGTCAACACATCGATGTAACACTCCGTGAGTGCGCAGCACGTCGAGGCATGTTCGTGCAAGACATGATCGTGCAAAAAAGCATGGACTCGCCGCGCCCCCTTCTTTTTTTTTTCAGTGACCAAGAGGCTACCTACCGTACGGGGGTCACCCTTCTAAAACTCCTGTTGTTGTTTTTCAGCGACTAAAGAGCCACTCGGGTGGGGGTGGCCACCTTTTTTATAAAAATATGTTTCAAATACGTCGGCTGTGAGTTCTACCAATTGAATGGTCGATACCCATCTTTGGAAGCAGCGTGCTACTTTTCGGTGATTTTCGGTTTCACGATATGCACCGCCACGGGATGGTTTCCCACGTCGGACAGGTAATCATCTAGATAGTATATCCCGACTTGATGATCTAGATATTTCAGAGGGGATATCTACTGTATGTTCTATTAGCTCATGTTACCGGGCGGGGGGCGTGCGGTCTGCATGATCTAGCAAACGCCCCCTTCCAGGGTTGGATCTGTACTCTTTATGTACAGATAGATCCTGTGCAACATCCCATCCATAACGGCAGATACAGGATCTACAGCACGGGACGCCTAATAAGAAACAAGGTATTAAGAAACCCAGGCTGAAATTTATAGGAAAATAATTAATTCGGGAGAGCCGTTATACTGTGAAGATAGTGTAGAACGCACGCTCTCCTAAATAATAATAATGCCTGGATCGGTATTTCTGTTTCTTATTATTAGGTGTCCTGTACTGCACTGTAGATGATCTAGATCGCGATCTGTCCTGGCTGTGGATGGTTTGTTTCGTTGGACCAATAAAAACGTTAGCTCCGTTTTTAATCGGTAAAAACGTTAGCTCCGTAATTTAATCGGCTTTCACTCGGTACTGCTGTTGTAGTAGTAGTAGTGGAATTCGGGGTACCCCCCCTATCGGGAGCCTCGGTCTGGGACATGTGCTACGATGATAGTCTAGAGGTTGCACTTTTGGGCGGATTTTTTCTGACTACGGAGCTCCTTAACCTTTTGGGCTTCAGAGGGGAAAACTGACGAAATAAATTGACGATTCGAGAACCGGTCACACGAAGCAGCCGGGGACGCCGGCTAGAATGTGTGTTCAATTCGCAACGAACGGTAGGAGGTATACGACACACGCACGGCATTCTGGTACTCGTACTCCTGCAGGCTCTTCCTGGACAGTTGATAATATCGTAAATCTCTTGTTTTAGGTCGATATAAACGGGCCTCAAAAGGGATACAGTATGCGCGACACCAGTTATTAAGAATCTCTTATTTTAGGCCAGGCTGGAATTCTTATTTAAGACAGGGTGTGTCATACACTATTTTCAGTACAGAAGAGGCCCTGTTCTTATTCTTTGTTCCAAAACATGAGCCTGAAATTCTTGATTGTCAGATTCTCAACATCTGTCGCGTACTGTAACACAGAACTAACCACCCAAGAAGATAGATATCATCGGAATTCCACTATTACGGGGGACCATAGTAAATAGGACCTACGGTACACACAAAAACCTATACATTTACCTATTTTTAATAACAATATTTGGTCCTATTTACTATGGTCCCCCGTGGTAGGTCGCGCTGTTTATGCCGGACTAATGTAAGGAACGTAAGG
>JBBMKB010065533.1:0-15383 GCA_037833945.1 Alaria marginata
CTCGTCCATCTGAGTAAAAATGAGCGCGGCGTGGCTAATCTCCTACATTTACATAGTCTAGGCTGGCCCAGCTCGTATTCATTTAGTATTTGCACACACGAGTCAGGCACTTCTACCTAAAAATACTAGTAATACTTAACCGATCTTCTGGGCACCACGTGCAGAAGCCTAACTCCCAACCTAGCCCAAACGTGATAGAGGGGATATCAGGGTGCCTGGTACCAAATAAATCAGTTCACCCTTATGGTATTATAGCTTGTTAAGTACGCGAGCAAGACTTATATACGCCCTATTTGTAGGTGTGGATGTAGAATTTCCAATAGAATGTGAGATTTAGAAACAAAATATAAATGTTTCCCTGGGGGGTCGACTTTTCCGACCAGTAAAAGGTTCTGGTTGTGGCCTCTCTGTGATGGGGCGTCATTTCCACATCGTAATATGCGGCTTGGGCGCCAAACGGAAAGTGAGCTCACCACTTATACGAGAGAATGGTTGAGGCACACTGTGTACGAGACGGAGGGAATTATCCCTACATTGGGTGACTAGGTTTGATCGGGTTGAGGTTAGGGTTAGGGTGAGGGTGAGGGTTAGGGTTATGAACATGGTTATATTTGCGTACTTGTGTAGGTCAACTTTTTTTCGAACGAGTGGCAAGGTACCCTCCTGTGTGTATCCTGCATTCACTCTCTTGTATGCGTCAGGTAACTTATCTGTGGCCTAGTATCTGATGGGTACGACGAAACGAGTTGTCGCGCCTCCCACCGGCATTCACATCACCCACGCTACACACCCATTCAAGACCATACGCATCCAAGAACTACTGAGACAACCCCCTTGTGTGAGTAACCACAACGGCAGCGCTGGTACCTTACCGAGTATGCGGAACTCCATAGGTTACTCTAGAACGTTTATCACAAGGCGAGGGGGCCCGAGCTACGTGCTTCGGCGTTCCCTGTCACAGCTGATGGCTGTTTCGAACGTTTTGCGTTAATTAGTCCCTTGTATATTTGCGGTTGCTTCAGGTTGATTGCGAAGTGTTTTTCGATGGATGGTATTGCGTACGATCGTGTGCTGTAGCTTTTCAGTTTTATCTCCCCACGCCCCCCCCCCGCATGAGGCAAGCAATACATGTACCGATCGTCCTCAAGGAGGTCCTGGTTCAGACAACGTGCAAGAGGCGTGATCGCGTTTTGGTTGCTGCTTATTTGTTTCGCGCGATTGCTAATAATAGTTGTATTTACTGTGCAACTCTTATACCGTTGGTCGACAGTATAGACAGATAGATAGATATACCTCCTTTTTGCAGTAGAGAGCTCTCAATAGTGTCAGTCGAATACTTCAACAGCTCTCTACAGTGCGGTGGAACTGTTTGGTACGACTTCTAAGTAGGACTCTCCTCCATGAACCCTCTCGTATTCAACCCTGTAGTGCCGGTGCTCTAAAGAGCATCGGTAAACTCGGCTGGCAAACTCCAGCACTACGGTATAGTACCTTAGCCTGTGCCCAAAATCACGACTCTGAAAACAAATCGAAGCGCAACCCGATGGACAGTCCCAAGGTCTACCAATACCACGAATTTAGTTGCAACAACATCACGACTTCCTGACGGTACTGGGTTAGTCAGCGCCGCCATTAAGAACCCCTTTTAGGCACCCCCATTGTACCAAGCGTGTTGTAGGTGTTTGCCTACAGTAGTAGTGAAAGGAGGAGTTCCATATAGTGAGGCTGAGCAAGGGTGGGGTGGTTCGGTGACTTATCACTTGCAAGGCTCAGGCGGACGATACATACATTTGGTAGACAACCGTGCGTAAATTAATGAACCCAAAAAGGTGTTAGCAAAAACAATTTACCGTCGGTTAGTGCAGCCCTGAAACAATAGCGGTCATGGGTGCGTCGTTGTTGCTGGGTGCGTCGTTGTTGCTAGTGCTAAGCGTAAAAAATATCAGACGGAGAAAACCAATTCCAAACACCGGAGTCATCCCACGGTAGGGGTTGCACGTTTTGGGGTCAAGAGGCCCGGACCGGTTGAGCTCCTGGAGTGAGAAACTACCGGTTGGTATGATCATTTGACGAGTGCGATTGTTTTAGGACTGGCGGATACAAATGTTGGTCAGCTTACTCGGACGAAATTCTTGGATGTCATGTTTAGGGTGAGACAATGAGCTCCTCATGTCAAGAGCTCAGGAACGTATTGCTGCACCCCTACTGTGGGATGAATGATGGGACAAAACAGTCAACTATTGATAGTTAGGAGGTTCACAAGCAAGCAGACGAAGACATGCAGGCAGGAGAATGGGGGAGTCGTCCCAGTAGATGGGGGGTGGGTTTAATGTCTAACCTGCATGCCGTAAATCGTATCGTTTAAGTGGCTACTGGGTGCACGACAGCAGTAGTAGTAATACTCACTACAAGTGCACGGTGGTTTCTAGATACAGCACAATAAACCGAATAGATGATGGTGAACCAGAAGCACTTTTCAGGCCTGCACTTCTGGCGCGTGCCACAGAGTACCTTGCATTACTATTACACGGCTATATGAATATCTTGTGAATTCTCCGTGACGCACGTCAGCGCAGAACCTTGCAAATAGTGTACCTGGTATTTATACCTACGTTGCATTAAAAACAATGTACGTAGGGTAGCAATACAGTAACGGGAGGGTACTTTACCACTTAATCGAGAACAGGGTTAACATGCACAACTTCTCAGATCTAACCCTAACCCTAACTTCATCCCGATACAATTCGGTCCACCAGTAAAGGGACAGTTCCTTCCGTCTCGTACACAGAGTGCCTCAACCATTTGCTCGAATATGTGGTAAGCTCCTGACTAAGGGACCGGCCATAAAATGGCAGTATCTTACCAGTACAGTATATATACCAGGTATGATAATATATGGCATTCATATACTGGGGTCAAGTCTTTTTTATTCATGTTACCGGTTTTACTTGGAATTAGACCGCTGTGCTGGCTTGCACGTTTTTGTCCTTCGTATCCACTGCGGTTAGTATTCATGACCCAATCACCTTGCTCTATTGACACTTTGTATCTCTGTATTTTGGTGTGTCTCCGCAGAGCTCGTCTCTCTGCGATTGGAAGCATCGCCACAGACACTTATTGTGCTGGATGTAGATGTGTCGAAATATATGTTTGGTGAAGAACAAACCCAATAACACAAACTGTGGACATCGGCACCGTGTTCAAGGTATCACGAGTACCTGGTACCAATACACCAGTTGGAATATGTGTGATTGGCTCTCTGCTGTGCGGGGGAGTTTAAACCCTGGTGGAATCAGTCGCCTTATTTACCATGTGCTTTTTGGATTGGAGAAAATACGGTAAATCTATCAAACGACCGTCCTCCACTCGAGGCAACATAAGGAACCTCGCTATCTAATAGTATGTAGATCCAACAAAGCCAGACAGAGGAAGCGGTACGCAGCCTCGCCAGCTGTGTTCTTCGGACATACATTGCAATGGATGAGTCAGATGTTTGCGCCCTGCGCTTCAGGCGGATAGGAGAGCCTTCTTGTGAACGGGGTTTCCGTCGTCTGAATCTCTCAGGGTGCGCTTGTTGACGTCTTAGCCGAGACCAGTCTTATTGAGGCATGTTTAGGGGACTGGCTCGAAAGTGAGGGACACATGGTTACTCCGTTAACTCACAAAGACTTTGGCCACGAGAGTCATCTCACAGTAGGGGTGCAGCAATGCGTTTCTGAGCTGCTCCACACATGAGGAGCTCAATATCTCACCCGAAACATGAACTCCGAGGATTTTCTTCGCGTAACCCAATCAACATGTTTTACACACTAGTCCTAAAAGCATTACACTCGTAAAACAATCATATACCATCCAGAACCCCTCAATTCAGGAACTCAATCGGTCAGGAACGTTTTACCCCAACACGTGCAACCCCTGCCCTGGAATTACTCACGAGTGGCAGCGGATGAATATGGGTACGAGCCGTGATTGACACCGGCGGTGTCCAGATCGGTGCAGATTTTTCCGCGCACACGAAACCTAACGTGTAAATACACACACCACGCACAACACACACCCAAATAAAGTGGTTCGGTGAAATAGAACGATCCGCTGGCTCCTTCGATCACTGTATTTCACGTCACTTTCCGCCGCTAACGACCCACTGACGACCATCTACGGACGAACCTTCTCAGCAAAAGATTTGGGCGCTTCGCGCCCTCTGGACTTCGTAACCTGGTTTTATTGTCATATACTTTAGTTGTAATTGTTTAAATTTTACGCTTACGTGTATTGTTATTGAACTCGGTTTTGGGAGATTTATATTGTACTTTAATCAATAATAACACTGGTGATACTTGCGTACGAATCAGTATTGGAAGCTCAATATTATGTTATTCGAAAAAAATGTGCTGCTGTGTTTGCTGTATTCAGTACAAAATATCTTGTATGTTCCTTTTTCTATCGCGTCCCGTGCACTCCCGTGATATCCCAAGCCCGTACCGTGAAGTACCGTTCTATTTTCCCGTCTAGCACAATGCCGCCGGTGGAGCACCTTGTTTTTGTCGTCCCTTACACGCCCGTTACTTAAACTCCTGTTGCTATACCCAATCCGGTGTGGTGGGGCGTCGTCTTTTGTGACGCCCTGTAAATCCCGTCCCTGTGAACTGTGTGAATGTTACGCTCATTTACATGCCGTCGCACAATACCGCGACCTGGCAATGCAATCCAAACTGTACAGTCTGGTCCTGTCCATTTACAATCCCGTCCTGTACCGTCCTGTTCTTACAATGCTAATTTTGTATCCCTTCCCAGGGAATCCAGGGTTATCTCGATCCCGCGCGATCCCGTTCCGAGTCATCCCACGGTAGGGGTTGCACGTTTTGGGGTAAAATGTTCCTGACCGGTTGAGCCCCTGAAGTGAGGAGCTAACGGTTGGTATGATCGTTTTCTGAACGCATTAATTTTAGGCCAAGCGGGTAGAAATGTTGATCGGGTTCCGCGAACGAAAAATTAGGGAAGTCATGTTTCGTGCGAGATATTGGGCTCCTCTCGTGTTAAGAGGTCAGGAACTTATTGCTGCACCCCACCCGTGGGATGGCTCTCCCGAGCCTAAAATTTGTGTATTGCGAAGACTACACACACGGTATATATCTAGAAGAAATTGACTGTGCCCGTGGGACGTAACGGGATGCGAAGGTGAAACCGTCGTCAAATTGGTGTCGTCCTTCCTTCCCCTCGACAACTTTGCAAACCGTGGAAACCGGCCGTATGGTCCGGTCGTCAAACACACGCCCAATTGTACGGTATACCGTCCCTTCCCTCAGGTGGAATGCAATCAACATCCCGTCCCGTTTTTAATAATCGTAGTGACCGTCCCGTCCCGTCGCGAACAGTAGCATCTATCGTCCCGCCCCGCGGTTAAAAAGAATGCCAGTTTCTCGTTTGGGCGAAAAGCGTGCACGTACCGTCCAGTCTCACCGTCAGCGTTACTGCCGTGCCGCGACAGTTACTTTCCATGTCCGAAACAATTCTTCTGTTCGATGTCTTTTATCGTTGAATACTTGGCGGGACGTGACGGTAGCTTTAACTCCGAAAGTATAAACTGCAAGCAGTGCTACGTCTATCGTAGAACAAGTCCTCTTACATCGATGCTTGTACTGCCTGGACTGTATTCAACGTGTGTTTCGGGAAATTTGACTTTTTATTTTTCCTGTCGATGATTCATAGGTCTTGCTTTGTCGATCTATATTTTGTTTGCCATATTTGTTTTTCGTTGTTCGCTTTTGTCTCTCTCAATGATATATAATTTTCGTCTTCCGGGAATGATTTAAGTGAGCAACGTTGGAGATCATGCTGCACATTTTCGTAGGGCAAAAGCATTTACTCCGACTACGTAGTGAAGTACACTCAAAATAACGGGCAGCAAGCAACAAACATGTAACTGCAGATATGCAGTGTTAATGCACACTATATTATGTTATATGTGGTAGATGACTATTCCGCGTGCCGGATGGATTGGGTTTACCTCTATATTTGCGTTCACGCTGCAATGGTTAATCATGCGAAAGTTTATTTTCACGAGTGAGCAGGTCGGTCGAACGTGTCTCGACACGTTCTATGATCCAATTTTACGGAAATTTATCGCGACTGCAAGCGCGTACTGTACTTCATTATCAATTCCTCAGGAGAATATTCGACAATCATGAGTGGGTCTGTGTGGGTAGCCGGGGTAGGTTGCCGCGTTGCCGACAAACTGAGGTGAGGTTATTTTTGCGTTTAAATTACATACTTACTGAATCCGAGAACGGGTCACGCACCAGCCCGAGAACCAAACAACTTGCAAAGGGAGAAACAAAGTATATTGAAACGATAAAAACATGAAGTACGCGACAGCAGATAATGATCTACTATTTTGGCTAAGGCTCGCGGCTTATAGTGAGGTCATCGTTGAGCACAGGCGCTTAATGGTGGTTATATAGGACTTAGAGCGGCGTCGATGATAACACAAATGCTTAGTTAGATGTAAACTCTCAAACTACTTAAAAAATCGGCTTGGAATGATTAACTGCCAAATCCCTAGCCCCCAACACATGCCGCGCACTGTAATAAAAATAATACAAAGAAAAAAAATACACACTGGAAGACAGAAAAACGACTGAAAGGAGGGCAAGGAGAAATATACCCTGCAAAACATACTCCACCCACTCCTCTTTAAATGTGAGCGAAGCGAGGAAAATCGGGGTATACTAATTAACCTGTCGACCTCACTATTATAATAGTTGGAGTCAACAGAAGAAAGAACGCATTACCCTTCGAAGCATAGAGTACGGGACACCTATTAGTAATATGAAACAGGTTAATAAAAAACGCAGGCTGAATTTTACAGGAAGATAAGACATTCGGGAGCACTTATGCTGAAGTTTGTGTAGAACACCCCCGCTCCAAAATAAGAAACTTAGCCTGGGTCAGTATATCTGTCTCTTATTATTTCCTTCTACTATATGTCAGCGTATGGACGAAACACTTTGATACACACCGAGGTGCGCATGTAAGTCAATGTGTATAGTCTATTTTATTATCCGAAGGTCAAGGCTACGGTAGGGGTGTCCCTTTTCGCCCTTTTGAGACCTCTTTTTACGATGGCAAACGGTCACTCTCACGAGTGACACCCCTGTTTCTGTGCAGATCTGGTATGTGGCATCGTTTTTGTTTTTATCGACATGACTCCGACATGGAATGGTTACCTACGTTGCCCCTAAAAAATTATCTGAACATGCTTTTTGAAGTGCTCAAGGTTCAGAGTCACTCCGGCGAGTGGGCTCAAACCCGATCGTTAAAAGAGGGTGCCCCCCTACCGTAGACATGGTCCCACCCAACACATCCCCTGTAAGTGTGGGGCAAGGTTAGGCTTTGGGCGTAAGGTCAGGTATACACCATCATCCCACCTACTATGATTTGGGGGTTAGGTAAGGGCTTACGCTTCTTATCGGATATATACCTAGTACCAGGTATATGACTCATCCCACGATAGGGGTTGCGCTTTTTTGGGTCAAACATCCCCGACCGGTTGAGCTCCTTACGCGAGGAACGAGCGGTTGCTCTTGTCATCTTACGAGTGTAATGCTTTCTCTAAACTAGCGGGTACAAATGATGATCGGGTTGCGCAAGCGATAATCTTGGAAGTCGTGTTTCGGGTGAGATATTGAGCTCTTCGGGTCAGGAGCCCCTAAACTTATTGCTGTACCCCTACCGTGGGATGACTTATATCGGGTTTCTTACTAAAACAATAGAAGTATACGTGTGCATGAGTTATATGCCCGCCTTAGTGTGTTTATGAATGTCTTTCCCTGTTGTTGTTGTTCTCACATTAACACCGATATAAAATCAAGTTCGCGGCCACAGAATCGTCTTCAGTCACTCTGAAATGGATTAATACCCTAGCGAAAAAGAAATAACACACCGAACAGAGTGGAACAAAAAAAATCGTACAGTAGCCGAAGCAAGTCGTACATTCGCCAAAACAAAATCAAGTGGGATAGGAAGTCAGCGTACCTACGTACCAGGCCTATACTGGTACATAGGTTCTAAGATTCGCAGCCGAGACCGACTACACCGCCTGCCACCAAGGATCAAAATAATGTACACATACGGGGAGAAAAACTAGACCTTGAGATAGAAAAACATCTGTAGAGAGAGCGGCAGGAGCATTACGCAGCTTGCAAAGATGAGTATCGACTGTTAAATTGATCAAACTGACAGCTGACGTATCTTAAATAAATTTTAGATATATGAAAGAAAGGAATAAATAATAAGCAAAAGACGACGACGAGGAAATTAGATAACGAGGCAAGTCAAGTACTACGTGCGCAAAAACAGTTACGTAGACTCGCCAGAAGGGGGTAAAGGCGAGGCCAAAGCCACACAGCGCACCAAAAATCAAAGTATAAAACATATTGAGAGTTATTGTACGAACATGTGTTAAATGACATATGGATCAGTCAACTACGAACTTTTCCGTTGAAACATTGAAGATGGTTGATTCTGTCGACGGTAGCTTTTATTTTACAAGCTGGGCAGGTCGCCTAAATGTGACCCCGAAGCCTACAGGTTTTGCGCAAACGTATCCCGGACTGCAAGCGCCAACGTCGTGAGGTTATGGCCTTGGGAAAAGTTGGCGGTCGGAGGTTCGTCTTGGGGTAGCCTGGCGAGATTATCATATGATTTACAATACGTGGTTGAGCGTCACGGTATAAGAGACGAATATAAACCACCCGACCAAATATGACTCACTCAACCGTTGGTTGGCATTAGCCTCTTTGTGTCGCTCACAGCGTGTCCGTGCTGACTATCCACAATATTAGGTAAAATATCTAATGATAATAATTTTGTTAAACCACATATACTGTATACAACCTTTTATACTACTATTTAAAGTAGATCTTGTAGATGGTCTCTCGAATAAGTTGGAAATCTACCACTACTATTATACGGTCTGTAATATGGTCAACACCAAGGCGGAGCGCTGAGGACCCACGTCGAAAAACTCCGGTCCGATATAGCCCCCTCCTTAACGCAGGAAAATAACATCGTGTGTCGTATAAGTTACGTTTGTTTTTTCTTGATTTTGTTGGTTTTCAAGGACTCCCCCCACTGCCTAGACTAGGAGGAGAGCGGTGTTTTGGGGTGTCAGCAACATTGTTGTGGTTGCAACTGCCCTGGCTTACGCAGCAAGAAGTGTTCCTCCAGGACTCCGGATTTCAGGTCTCTATTCTGGACGAGAGTCATCAACCCCCCCCCCCCCGAAACGCAGGGTTTGAACGGTTTCATCTTCGGGCGCCTTTAACACCGCGTTTCGACCGCTACGACGACACGCGCAACGACAGTCGTATATATATGACAATAGTTTGAGCTTCATGTTTCACCTCGTTCAAAGCGGCGGGGCCCCTGAACTGAGGAATCTCAGTGGTGGTTTTCATGAACATCCCTTACTTTGGAGACTGTTTTGATATTAATACCGGTGTTCTACCGGGCACTGCACACCAATGCCTACCAACGCCGTTATCTTGTTCGTAGGGTTGCGCCGCTTTCAAATGTCGTCACACATGAATTGTCTGCGCGAGCGGGGTATCATGGGCACCTCGCATTATTTGGGGTGTAGATCTGCACGATTTTAGGAACCCCCGAAACTACTCAGCGTAGACGTACCCTTGGCGTAGGGTGCCTCCGATGCAGTAGAGTCATCCTACGGTAGGGGTGCAGCAATATGTTTCAGAGCTCATAAACATGAGGGTCTTTCGGTACCTAAATCCGAAACATAACTACCAAGATTTTCGTTCACGCGACCTGATCAATACTCCTGTCCGCTAGTCCTAAAACAAACGCAATCAATCGTGAAATGGTCAAGACCTACCGGTAGTTTCTCAATTGAGGAGCTCAAACGGTGAGTAACATTTAACCCCAGAAAGTCCAACCCCTAGGGTGAGATGACTCGGTGCAGAGGTCAAGGCACGTATATCCCCTGGTACCAACCGCAGGCTTCGGTGTGGTAGGGTTAGCGCGTCGTGTTTCTTCAGCTTTTCACACTAGGACCTCTTCACCTCACCCAGCAATTGACTTCCAACAACAAGCAAAGCCCGAACGCGCACCGCAATGGATGTTCAATCGGCCTACCACTATGCCCGGAAATATACGGTCCGTTAGATACAAACTTTGTCTACGAAACGGTGCTGAAATTTACCGACATAGTGGTCTATGTTTAGCATGTAGCTATGAGGGGGTATATGGATAGAGTGCAGCCCACCGGTATTGGGAAGTATGTTGCGCACAAACTGCCACCCTGTCGCAAGACGCGTCCGCACGGTTCCTGAGTAGAGTGTTCCGTACAGGCGACACCATTCACCTGCAGCTCTAAAGGCCCGCACACAGCGGACACTTCGACGCACAGACTGCCTCTGCAGCAGAAAACAATGGTGAATTTACGATTGGTCTTTGTTGCACACACTCAATGTTTTCTTGTATACTGGGAGGGAGTTGAAATAAAACGTCAGCTGTCAGGTATATTTAGGAGAGGAGGTAGTGTATTTAACTTGGACGCTTGTTGTGGCCCATACCTATATAGGGGGATTTCCGGGTAGCTTTGCTTTTTAGAGGTTGCAGTGTATTCTGGTAGATTATCATCTACCGATCGCTTGCCCTTAACGATTTGTAGTTTATACTTCCTTTTCGAGCGCAGCAAGAAGGCTTCTGATAAACGTTATCCCTTGGAAAAAAACTTATTCTCAAGTTGGTAACTCCCAACATCTAAACATTATTAGCGCACTATTCACATGGCACACCTGGCATGATACAGTTGCGGGCTTGCAATGGTGTCCAGTTATCGTGTGGCAGCCCGACGTACTGGCGCTATTAACGGCACCAGGACATTCGTAGCGAATAGGGTTACAACACTGCAGCGAAATATAACATGTAGTCCAAGTCGCGTGGCGAACGATCAATACCATCGTTAGAGGGAGCAGTGTATGCAACCGGTTCTGAGTCATACCACGTTACGGGTGCAGCAATAAGTTCCTGAGCTCTGGACATGAGGAGCTCAATGTCACCCGAAACATGAATTCCAAGATTTTCGTTCGAGCAAGCCGATCAACATTTCTATCCGCTAGCCCTAAAACAAATGCACTCGTAAAACGATGATACTATCCGGTAGTTCCTCACTTCAGTACCTCAACAGACCAGAAACGTTTTACATCAAAACGTGCAACCCCTACCTCTTCTGTTCGGAGCGCCCTACTTAATGAAGGATACTGCAGAAGATGTTTAGTATAGACAGATCCGTTCTTTCTGGTTTCGGAGCCAAGGAGTAGCGCTATATCGCACGTCGGAGATCAGACAGGGACGCATTCTACGATAGAGGTGTTAATAGCATATATTTTCTGAAGCTCCTCACTTGAGGAACTCTATACCCTTACCGAAAGACTGGTTTTGAGCAAACTGCAAGTGCAATCCGACGAGAAAACCCGTGGCCCATCTATACCAAAAGTATAATGCAAAAATAGAATGACGTTCCGACGTTTTTGGGTTAAGGAGTCCCGTCATCCAGAAACTAAAAACGACAAAAAGTGCTACCTCTATCATAGAACGCGTCCAGTGTCTGACGTGGCCCGATCAAGGCTGCGTACGGTAAGGGGGAAGTCTCGATCGGGTGGTTCCGGTCTACAATGCTGTTAGTGTTAAGAGCGCGTTTCAACAGTCCCGTCGCAGTACATATCGCGAGACGACGTGGTCTATGATATATATATCTGCATATATCGAGGTAAAAGTCGTTGGCTAACACAATGTGATAATGACGGGGCTCCTTAATCTAAAAGTTCGGCATGTCATTCTTATTTTCCAACATTAAATCTCAGTATACCTAGGCATTGGGTTTGTTTCCGGGTGTTTGCAATTTCATGATACTCAAATCAGTTTTTCGGGGAGGTTTAGAGATCCTCAAGTAAGGAGACGCCGAAACCAGTTGGTAGATCTCTACCACCGTGTAGTACGTGTCAGATCGAGACGTGATACACGCCGAACACTATTATACGAACAAGGGTAACTTTTTCGCTAGAGTGGCTCCGAGCCGGGAGCATGGTACCCTTATCGTGACCCTCCTACGTTAGCCTAGATCCCAAATATTTGCCATCGTCAAACACAAAGGAGCTGATGAACCATTGCTCAGTCCTAAGTTTAGCGATATCTTCGCTATGCTTGGTAGGGTTTGCGACGCGTTGAGAGAAGTCAAACTATAGCGGCAAACTGGCGAGTGAAACAAGGATGGGGTCGAAAAGTGCGGGCTTGTGGTGAAAAATGTTTCCAGGACCAGGCTCATGATTCTCTACTCGTGACTGATTTCTGCTGTCGACCCGACGGTAACAGCTTGCATTGAAATGTTGCATACAGTTTGCAAAACAAAACTTTGACGAAATCTACGATCGGACGGCCGAAGAGCTCTTTGATAGTTTTTTACCAAGTACAACTTCAATCGAGCGGAGGAACACGACAACCACGAAAACGAGGTAAAGCATCTTCGTCGTACGAGCCAGGGACGCGTACAGGTGTCCAGTGTCTGCACCATTTGAATCGTAGAGTGCCAGACTTTACGGAGCAGCTATCGATAGCGGGCGATCTATCGCCATCACCAAAAGGAGTTTCAGAAGCGACTACTGTAATAGGAACCGAAAATAAGCCCATCGAGAAAAACGCAAAAAACAAGTCGAAAACGAATTTTGACCGAGGTACCCCAGAACATAAAAAAACGGCGGCGTTAGTAACAACTTGATCAGACAAATGGTTTAGAGGAAACGTAGGATCGGCTTGGGAGTCACCGTACAGATGGGGTGCACCATCATTTCATGAGCTCCTCACATGAGTAGCTCAACGTCGCAACATGACTTAGCAAAACAGTGTCCGCGGATCCCGACCAACTTTTCTATGCGCAATTTTACTTTGAAAACCAGTACTACTCCTGTCTGTGGCATTCATGCTAACAGTTTGATCCTTGCCGGACGGGGTCAATCGTCAGAAACTGTAAATCTCGAACGTGTAACCCCTACCGTGGATTGCTTCTTTTGATAGGTTGCCCGCGCTCCGGACACATACAGAAAAGGGTGATCACGTCTTCTTGGATGTTTTCGCTCTTGACTAGTCAGAATACTTGGGCGATTGGTGGACTAGTAGAAGGCGCACCACCTATATATGTGTTCGTAAGCACCCGGTAGGCAGCAGGCCATACCACCTGACGTCCAAACCAGGTGCACACAATTGTTATTTGTATGTTTTTGATTTTTTACAGAATATGCCAAATGTGGATACACCGTCACTTGAAGTTGACCTGCACACACATGCACCGAAAGTCCCTACTGTCAGGACTGTCCAGAGTCGCGAGATATGCGTCAGGTAGCTCAACCAGTCTACCTGTCCCGGCAGAGATTGTCTGTCGACACTAAATGAAACACGCGGTTACCCCGTCATCCCGGAAGATTTCTAAATAATCTTGCACCTCGCCACCACTTTATATGTCGTTCACGGCTGGAAATATCAGTCTAACGTAAGTATCACACACAAACTCTGCTGTTCTGTCTCCTGGCGCCCGTCGTGGGTTTGTCGCCCTCTGGTCAGTGTCAGCGCACACTTAATATCCCCCGACCCATCGCCTTTGGGGCTCAGGGAGAGGACCTGTTAACGCAGGAAGTCGCCGTCCCAATTTCACCGACGACCCCGGAACTTAGATACTCATTGACAAGTGTTATTACTTATACGTTATAGTTGTTGATGCCCCAGGACAGGGAGGGTCGGAGAAGTTGACCCTTCACGGATGTTACGTCAAGTCAAAAGCAAATAAGAAATACGGCTAAAAACATGAGATGATTAGCACGCACTGCGTATGAGACAAAAGGACTAGCGCTCACCCAAATATCATTCGTCTGTCTCTGTTCTGTTTAGTGTAAGGTCTGGATGAGGGTAATTGTCACGTTTGTTGGGTTCGTATGTACACTACAGACAGGGAGTGTGCACCGTTTTCTCTAATATATGGCAAGTTACCCTGCATGATAGACATAAAAAAGCGAAAAGCAAACGGGGGGGGGGGGGGTACTCAATTCTTGCATAGCCGTAGTCATAAGACCGTTGACCCCCTCCCCCCGCTTGAGGTTTGTCTGTGTCTACCCTCGTGTTCTCTCCTTGTTTACTGGCAAACGAAGTAGTCTTGTTTTGCCGGGTTTGTTTTTCAAATTGTTTTTGCTTTTATCGTGTTTTTTTTATATTCTCGTCTCGTCCGTGGCCCACCAGCTAGACGTGGAGCTGCCCCAATATTTGATGTTCGGCGTAATTGGTACCTGCCCTTTTCTAGTCCAGATGTCACGTCTAGTCTTGTTGTGGTGTCATGTTTGTGTAGTAGTAGGTTCATCAGCTGGAAATACCAGAAGACCGGTCTTCCAAGCAACAGCATCCTTGTCCCTTAGCCTGGGACTTGGCCTGCCATGAGCGAACCCAAATATTTGTCTGCGGTCAATTGCGTTTGCCTGTTGTAGCAGAAGGGAACACGCGAATCTCGTTTTCTGACACCAAACGTACACCCTACCCCCTATGTTGAGAGTCGGGTTTGTTTCACTTGTTCTTTAAGCGTTGTGCTTGTACGACGTACCTCTGGCGTCTCGTTTGAGAAATATGTTTATTTAGGTGTCCGCATATCAGTGAATGCAAGGTGGATACGGTTAAAAAGCTTATCCAGCTTTAGCTTGTTCAGACCTGCACCCAGCAATCTGAAGACTAACGATTACAGTTCCAGTGCCAGTTCCTTTGACTACTACAGGTTTGAGTAGGAAATCCCGAATGGTTTGGGCTTGATGCACACAGTAGCAGTATATCGCCGCATTAAGATTTGACAGCAGACGCGGCATAGATCATCGACTGCGGGGTGGTTAATGTTGGTAAGTAACTCAAAAAGCATGCTTATTGTTTCTTATTTTGGTGATTTTCACCTACTAAGCATAATCAAAGCAGCAGGGCCGTGTTTATTTGTTTATTTTAGCTGTATGGATTTTAGTGTGGTATACTAGACGCCATATGAATTATGTTTAAAGGTCTTAGCATGCCCATTGAAAACTCTATATAAAAAGGTATGTGTTTTAGTGTACAAATCACTCATATAGGTTTGAGGATAACCATACCAAACTGCACAAATATATTTGCATATGGGTTTTAGTAGGTTCTACTATACGCCATACAAACCAAATAAGCAACTAACATGCTTACCCAACCAACTAAATACCCAATTAGTAAAAAACCCAAGCAACTAGGGCTGTGTATCGGTACCGATATTTTTCGATATATCGGTCGATCCGATATATATTTTATATCGGGAAGTC
>JBBMKB010065544.1:0-15383 GCA_037833945.1 Alaria marginata
TTGTGTCCTCGGCGTCGATCCCCCATATTTTCTTCTCCCCTAACCTTACTTCCATGCCTTCCTCCTGGCCGTGGAGCTCGTACTCGTCGCTCTTGCTCCTCCTCCAAGGAAAGCGGTTCATCCACTCCCTTGTAAACCGGCCAGATCTGGACAGCACGCGTGTACCGTCCATGGTTACCTCCTGTGTCGAAGGTCGGGGTGGGACGCAGCGAGGCAAGGCGTGGGTTAGTGCCACAGCGATGTGTATTCTAGCAATGATTACCACTGCAAGGACGCTTGCTACGATAGAGGTAGGATTGTTTGGCATTTTTGTTCATGAATGGCCGGGTTACTTAACCAAATTTCGTCGGAATGTCGTGTTTATTTTTTTATGTTGCTATGTTTTATTGTACCTAGGCCATCAGTTTGATAATCGGATTCTACTTTTCGTTTACTCTAAAATATGGTTTGGACCAGTTATAGAGCTGCTCAAGTGAGGAGCTTCAGAAACTAAAGGTGCATGTCTGTACGTCCGAAGCAAGCATTCTGCACACTGCAGGTATTAGTACGTGGAACTCGCTTGTGGGGTCAGCCACAGGCACACACTGTCGCATCTCTGTCCGTTCCTCAAGCAACCGGTCTTATTTCAATTGTTTAGTGCAGCTGTAGGAGGACAGCATCATGTTGCCGTCTGCACACAGGCTCCGGCACGTCGTCATAAACCACACGCCCATCACTACGGGGTTCCGTCTAGGTAGCATCAAGATAGTCTACGAGGCCATGACACTATTCAGGATATGTTTTCGTAGCGTCGCTTACCAGAGTATAGTCCAATAAAAGCAAACAATGACTCACCACGCCTGCCCTGTCTGTGAGCGTCATTTCCACTTCCCCAACATGGCCTCTCACCCTCTCGACGTCGTCGTGGAGTTGATAGCGGCAAGGCATCCACCCCCAGCCCCACACCTTGCATCTGCTCTCGTTTGTCACCACTTCTCCCTCCAGCTGCTCCTTCCTCAGAGCAGCTCTGGCCTGGATCACGCGCTCGAGCGGACCAGATTCGGAAGCAACTATAATCGACGGGCGACCACCTGCGAGTTTCTGGACGCCTGGTGCATTCGAGCAACCGGCGGGGATCTTCTCGAATGTGATCGACCCGTGTTCAGCGGCCCAAATGGCGGATTCCCCTGTCGACGGTGTCAAGGATCCCGTTAACGTTTCACCCACTTTGAGCACCCGCTTAGGGATCGAGTCCGTCTGCTCCAGCTTGCCCCCGGTGTGGCTGCCATTGCTTGTATCGTCGTGTTCGTCGTCGTCGTCGTCGTCGTGTTTGCGTTCATGGTCCGTTCCCTTGCTACGGTTGTTGCTGTCGCCGCTAGCTGTAGTGCTTGAGTCGCTGCTCGTACCGCCGTTCGTTGCAATCGACGTTGGTGCTGGTGTCGTGGTTATTTGTTGTGCAGTCACCGCTGGAGGTAGCATGGATTCCTTGGTTTTCGTCGTTTGCGGGCAAAGTGGTGGCGGCTATGTTTGCGCGAGTGGATGCCGGATTGGGGCAGGACCTCAGCCCATCCAGAGTGTCGTAGTAGGGGTTCACGAGGCACACGTCGCCTTCGTCATCATTGTCGACCGCTTTGGAGGTAGGGGAGGACGAAGACGAAGAAGGAGAAGGAGTGGATGAAGAAGGGAAGGAGATGGAGGAGTAGGAGGAAGAGAGGGTCGAGGATAGAACGTCAGCCTCGGCGGCGCCTTTAGCATGGATCGCCGCCAGCGAGGCTTTGAGCTCAGGGCTTAGATCGACCTCTTCGTGTCGTGGGCCGTCCTGCACGCTCGGACCAATCACGACCGAGATATTCAGCAGAGGGGTGTGCGTGAACAGGGAGAGGAGGTCAGCGAGGAAAGGTAGCATGGATTGCAGTTGGTCCCAGTAACGGACGGTCCGTTTTGAAGTGCCAACATCGACAAGGGTCAAACACAAAACACGTAGTGTGTGATATTACCGGTCGGAAGTATGGCAGGCCCCAGGGCATGTGTTGCGCAACCCTAAAATGGTGATACTTCTCAACCGTACAGTTTAATTTTATTAAATAATGACAATCGTTGTACAATGGTTTATAGTAGTACCATCAATTTAGGGACCCAGCCCGCCATTTGGGAACCATCATCAAATTTCTACGCATGTTGTAAATCTCTGGATAGTTTGGTCATGAGTTGTATGCGTTCGAGGGTAGTTTGAACGCGGTACGGGACGTAGATGCATGCATAGCCGGACCCATATCGAGCGCATGTTCGTCAATACATGATAGAAAAACCTTCGTAGCTACCTGGCAATTTTCTCGTGTGATCCTTCTTCACTCCTTACTTAACTTTAAACATCTAGAACATGCATACATGTGCCGAACCACTGTCCCCGTGGCATCGCTTTTGAAGAACCAAAGCGGTCAGTTTGAACTTATCACCTTTTAAATACTCCCACGTCCCCGCCTTCGTTGGGCGTTGGTCTGTTCGCGAGACGAGCTGCGATAGTGGGAGAGCGTCTGGGCTAACTTTCTTTGTGCCTGACGGGGATTTTTAACTGAAGAATACTCAACATAGATGCCATGCATTTGTGCTTACCATAATAGACGCAGGCAAATATAGAGGTGCACCGTTCTGTTTATGAGGTTCCTCACTTCGAACAGCTCTGCACCTCACTCAAGAACCGATGTTGGGTAACCTGGCAGTGCAACCCGGTGAACAAACCCAAGGTCTACCACTGTAGGTATACAACAAAATCATTTTGCAAAACGATGCTAACAACCCGACCATTTAGGGCGAAGAAGCCCCGTGATTCAGAAAAACAAATGCCAGAAACTGCTTACCAACAATAGTATTAATATAGCACGCGTCTACTGTACAATCAAGAATCGCCGTGCACTTGTGCCATGGATTTGGTTATCAGACAAGGCGTGCCATTGCCGCGAAAGCAGGTGTTAGGTGAATACTAGGGCTCTTCAAACCTCAGGGGCCTTGTAAGCCTCAAAGATGCACCTACCGTGGCGCGCATGCATACTCACCAGGTCTGCTGCGTCTCCCATTCTTGAAACTGTCATCCCGCTTCTGTGATACCGAATGACATTGTCTGGATCGGTCATAAACACGGCACCATCACCCGTCACCTCAGCAATGTCGTTTTCGTCTCTCTGCGCGTCGCCGTCACGTACACAGAAAAATGATTTATCACAGAAGCAGACTGTGCGTTAGCCGTTCCCATCGACCGGGAAGCTGAATCCTCACGCCTCACCGACCACAACAGCAACGACGACATTACAATACAGCACAAACACCTGCCGTCGTTCTGGTTGTCTTAGTACACAAGGGGGCAAACCGTGAGAAGGAAAATTTCCCGCAAACTAATACTGTACTCGTACATACTACAGTGCACACCTTAAATAACACGTAACAATTGATACGGCGTATCCTTTAAGTGCAGAAAATCTACAGGAATACCCACCCGAACCGTCAGCACAAGAGTGATTGAATGAAAGCAATTTTGGTTTGGCGAGGGAAAATGGTTAGGTGATGCTCCACCAAGACGAGCACGACATGTAACTTACAAGACTGCCATCAAGCAGAACTGGGGTCGAGCCGGTAGCCTCGAAAACAACCTTTCCCGACAGCTCGAACAGAGGCCAGCCGTTATCCTGTCATTGGGGGGGTCGTGGGGTTAGGAACGGCTAAAGTTAACACGGCTCCTCCAACAGGTAGATGTAATAGTATTACAGTAGTAAGTTCTGTTTGCTACCAGGCATATATCACGTGTTGTCTGTCGAACTGCAGGTACCGTCTCCGAAATGACTGAGATCGAACCACAAACTTGTACTCCTTCTCTTCCTCCTATTCCTACAGTCGTTGGTGGTTATGCCGTCTGCTGCCATGTAATCGATGTGCAACTTGAGCTCATGAGGTTGGTAGCTAGGCGTGTCACACGTGGCTAGACTAGAGGCAACGCAAACTGAACGAAAAGGTGGGTACTATTAATACAGTAGACACATACTACGGTACTGTAATCAGTATAATAACACCATTTTTTTTTTCTTTGTGAGGCTCCTCGCTTGAGGACCTCTATTCTATTAGTAAGTAAAAACCTATTTTGAATAAACTGCAAGTGCAACCCGAGAGCCAAATCCATGGCCTAGGTAGATAACTGTTGATATAGCAAACCAGTAAGGGCATTTGGACGATTTTGGGTTAAGGAGCCCCGTCATTCAGAAAAACCAAAAGGGCTACCTCTATTGTGGCGCGCATCAGTAAATCGATGGGGTGCTGATCAAGATATACCAGTATGTATGCAGCCAGTAAAACATGCAACTGTGCAAATCAGCAGCCAGTTAGATTCCCTCAGTGTATCATTGTCGCGAGCTACCACGCCCTCGGCTGGTGAGAGGGTTCCACTGGAAATCAGTTTCGGGCATTTTCACTACACAGTACCCTACCTAGCAATTGCAACCCGGTCAAACATTGGTCTAATAGACATGTAACGGCAAGAGTGGTGGATCTTCTTGGCACTTGGCTGGGTCAAATCTAGCGGGTGACAAACACTACTGTAGTTCATCATGCACACAGCCCCCCCCCCTCCCCCCTCTCATAGCTTCCTCAATATACCGTTCATGAAACGTGTCACGTGTTATGTTGTATGGTACCGGCATGATGTTTTGAAGAATGATGTGGGTCGAGGCTCTGCCTCTCTGGAGAGAGATGGCAGAGGTGGCACCAAAGTGTCTGTGAAGATCACTTGTTGTACGGAAGAAATTAAATGGTTTGAAAAGCGCGCGAAGAAACAAATTAATGGTTTGAAAGGCCCTTATGCGGTCCAATATTGTGGACAGTAGAAAAGGTTGAACATATTTACTGGTGGTGCGCTCGACATGTACAAGTATACTGCCAATGTACATATACTGGCAGTACATTCCGCGCCAGTACCAAGGTCAAACAGGACAGGTATGTACTTTCATTGCACTTCATGTATGTGCACTGCAGTACACACAAAGTCAACATATCATACTTGATATCATTTAACTGCCCATGATGTAGAGGTACAAACCCCACGCAGTTTCGGCCCGGGGTACCACTAGGGTGGGTCAACTCAACACCCCTAACGAAAGCATCCATGATCATAAAGCGCATTTTTCCCCCTTTTCATCGTCGCAACACTATATTATTCAATTATTTTAGCGCTGCGCCACCTTGATACTGTATTGCGTGTTTGTGTTTTTTTCGCACTAATCTACTTGTTCCACGCACAAAGATCTGCGGGAGTGCATCTGGTTGTGTCCTTGCCGAGGCTTCATGCTAGCGAGTTACAAGCTCTGCGGTCACAAACTGCGAGACAGATTACACGATACGTCGCAAACACAGCAGCATAGAAACCTATTTGATCATGCAATGACACACGTGCTGAATACAGGAGAAAAAAACAGAAAATACACAAGCCACCATACAAGATACGCATCAGGAGAGAAAAGGCCCGCTACTAGTATAGGGGTGCCCCTAAAACGTCCTCAGGCTCCTTGCTCACTCGAAAACCTTTGACACATTCTACGATAAAGTTTTGCCACTTTGTTTCTGAAGCTCCTCACCTGAGGAAGTCTGTACCCTCACCGAGAAAACAACGTTGAGCAAACTGAAAGTGCAAACCGATGAACTAACCCGTGGCCCATCTATAAGAAAAAAACATACTGAAAAAATGAAATGACATTCCGACGATTTTGGGTTGAGGTGCCCCGTCATCCAGGAAATAAAAACGCGAAACAAATGCTACCTCTATCTATCGTAGAACGCGTCCTTTATACCGTACCCAAAACCTGACTTTGAGGAAATTGGAAATGCCACCCGATGAACAATCTGATGGCCTACACACACAATGGATACTAGCGTTAAGCCACAAATGGTACAGTTCATAGGACGACAATGGGATCCGTGCTGAGTTCGAGGTGCACAGTAGTTGCCGTATAAGGGTCCTCACTTGAGGAGCTCTATACCTCACCGAAAAACTGATTTTGAACACGCTGAAAGTGCAATCCGATGGACAAACCAACCCGTGGACCAGGTGTACAACTCAATCATTTCGCAAAAAAGTAATGGCATTCGGACGATTTTGGGCTAAGGAGCCTGGTTATTCGGAAAGCAGTTTGGCCAAAAAGTGCTACCTCTATGATAGCACGCGTCTTGGGTTGTTTCTTAGTAAGCGAGCCCCGTCAATCACAACGTCTAGCCAACAATGCTACACCTATTACGGTATGGTGGCACACGTCCGAACAAGAAAGACAAACAAGATCGAAACATACACTTGTTGGTATGAAGTGGTATGAAGTGAAAGAAAAACAAACGAACCCTGCACCGTTGTGACATGCAGGACTACCAGATATTTCCCTCCTCCCCTCCTGGCGGTGTTCAAAAGAACGATAGGCAATGGGGCATCTGCATGCGACAATTGCTTGAACATAACCGTTCTTTGTTTGCGGTAATTGCGTAGCATCGTCATGGTGTTGCTTCACCTCGTCGCGCGCGACCTTCACTGCCGGTGCCGGTGGCTCCCTCGTGCACGGTGAAGTGCAGGTTGGTGGTGTCGATAACGTCGTCAGATTCCAGCAGAAGGTCATCGTAGACGTCGACGAACTGCAGTAGGACAACCGAGGAGGGAGGGTCAGCGCGTGACAGGGGGCAGCAGAAGAGAGGTCACCCTACGAGTTACTGCTCTTGTACTCCTTGAAAATGTGTTTCGAGCAACGACGGTCTTCGCAAAGAAGTGTCACACGGTCCTGAACAACATAGACTAGCCGTAGCTTCGGCTAGATGCATTGCAACAGCAGTAGCGCAGCAACACATGGCTGGATAGTATTGCTGTGCTTTGAGCCTATTGCCATTGGTGCTGTGGCTTATATATCAAACTCGACGTAAATTCAGGGACCGAGGAAAGTTTAACACAAGGTATGACAAATAAACCATCCTTGTATTTACGTCCAGAGTGGAGCACAGTACCTTGTACCTGGTATACTACAGCAGTACTGCTGTGTAGCTCCATGAAGAAAATTCACATGAACCAAGAGGAACGAGCTAACGCTAACGCTTACACACGACTCCCGAAGAGAGATGCACAGGTTACGGAGGAGGGTCTAACGAGCGCGAGATTGGTTCAGCAACAACCCGAACAACGATTCAGGCAGCGATGGTGTTACTGTAGGTTCGATGTTTTTCATGAGAGTTTTGCTGCAGTACCAGGAGGTATAAACTACGATACAGTACTACAGCATGTACGGTGCTTTTTGAGCACCACACTTCGTTCCATACTAATTCCAAGTAGGACCTCCCCAAGAACTTGGCGCCAGTTCTAAAGGATAGGAAAAAAATGAGTCTCAACGAGGCAGTTGTCTGCACTCCTGGAATGCTGCATGACACGAGATGGCATTTCACACACCGCTCACCGTTGGCTCATCGTAGACAACGCTCTTGATCAGCTTCATGGACTTCGGAATAGGATACCCATCTTCGTCGACAGAGGAGGAAGAGGAGGAGGCGGAGGAGCTCTCGCGTTGCATCCCTCCATGCCGGGTGCATCCTTGCAGCTGGTGGACTCTGCCTGGGCACCAGGGTTGCCGTGCAGGGTGACAAACGTGACCACATAGAACAGAGCGGCAACGGCCAACGTCCTCGTCCTGGGTATCGTCATCATCATCATCAACCAGAAGAAGAAGCAGTAGGCCTCTTGCTTTGACAAGGCAAGAGAGAGGGAAAGCCGACTACGTTGACGCTGTACGAGGCTGACTGTGTGTTGTGTGCTGAGAGGAGCAGAGCACCCGCCCAATCAAGACTCGCCACTAGAATATGGCCCATGGGGCTGGATCAGATCGATCCATTGATAACAGGACACGGTGACAGGATCCATCAAACGTTTGGCCAAGATCTCCCTTTTTTAGTCGTAGAACCAAATATCCCTTTCCAAAGAAAGTTATTTCGTAGTTCTTGGTACTTGGAAGTTCTTGGTTTTTCTATTTTTCTTTTTTCCTTTCCGTATACCCTGATACCGTATTTATTTGCTTCTCGCTCTTTCCCTTCTTTTTGTTGTGTGTTTTGCGTTGCTCTCTTCCTTCGGCTGCACGTTTCGTAGTCTGGTGCCTTGTGTCTGCCCCTCTTCCCGCATCCAACACATATCAAACATCTATGTTCTATGTATCGTACTATACAGTAGTATCCGCAGTTTGGGGCCCCACAGCTGGTATCATCGCTTAGCGATGAGGAATCGACACGGATATCGGCCTTGCTGGATGTTGACTGAGTGAAATAATGGTTACATGTCTAAAACTGGCGCACATACATACATGGTGATCGGATGTCTAACAACCACGTGACAGAGCGGCAAAGGCGCCGCTTGTGCATTAGTTTGACGCCCCATGTGGTAAACCGTGGCACCAACCACGGCACTCCGTGGTATGCCTCATCGTATAACACCGTGATGGTGCACCACTGTGAAAGCCGTAAAAAACACGTGCCCCCAACGTATATCTCCTTGTGTATTCTCAAGGGATGCATCTTTCCCATTGTGTGGACGTCGGGATGCCATGAGGCGCCCTGATCTTGTACATTACACAGGTGTGGCAACGCTCCATGGTACGTCCCGTGGAGTGTTCCATGGCACGTCGCATGGAGTATCGTATGGTAAGTGTCATGGCCTGCTTCCTACTTCGTATCCGATGGTGTATCGCATGTGGCATTCTCTTCATGGGGTATGCCAGTGCCACCATGGTTCATATCACGGCACTATCCTCCGTATTTTGCCCAATGATGGGGTATATCATGGAAACTGCCATGGATCATCCCATATACGGGAAATGTATACTATGGTCCATGGTAACTCGTGGTGTGCTACCATGGGAGGCCGTATGGCATATCTCATGGGACATCGCAATGGTAATACATATGGATGACGTGTCTCGTGATACGCCCCATAGTGCATCCCGCAATAGGAATATATATATGGGGCTGTTGATAATGACGACGTTGACGAGGATGACAATGACGATGACGATGGCCAACGTGATAGTGACGATGATGATGGTGATGATAACGATGAGGATATTGACGACGACGATAACGATGATGATAATAATGATGATTATAATGGTAATGATGATGATGATGATGACGATGATGATGATGATGATGATGATGATGATGACGTCGGAACATTCGTGTCGTTCCAAACTTCTTGCACAGCCGTGGCTGCTGGTAATGGCAGTAGATAGTAGACAGAGATTCCTTCAATACCAACATATCGTATCACAAAATATACCTAGGGAGACGCCTTTTTCATTTTCATCTTGAGTACGTCGTTGTGGTGGGGCTTCACCGTCCAGAGTTCCCGGCCACCCCCGTGTCGCTCATGGCCAACACCATAATTCTGAATGACAGGTCAAACCTTCAAACGCCACACACAGGATATTCCCCATTGGCTTAGCGCGATTTCACCTGCATTGAGCAGCTCATCGCCATGCACTTTAATTTGTATTATACGAACCCATCTACTTCGTCCGCTGGGTCATCTTTAAATCGCAGGACCCTATCCGATGCAAGCTTTCCCCCAGAACTTGTGGAGACACGCCGCCGGAAGAAAATCGGCGGCGACTAAGCTATACGGTATTGCATGCGGTCAAAACTTGCCCCCTCTCTCCCCTCATCCCCAGCGTCGTACATAACCAACGTGCAATCCAGCGCTAGATGACTGCTACTGCCAAGGCTCAGCAGCCCTCGCATGGCAACCGTGGTGAGCCAAGTCACTCAGCCTCGGGGTGTTGTACCGCACATGTATGAACTACTCCAGTAGGGCATCTCAAACCTACGGTGGCTACAAGCGGCCGAGCAGTCCATTACAGCGTACTACGGACGGTGCGGGCTGCACTACAGTATCACCGCCTAGTGTGACAAAAGGGCTGTGGTTGGAGATGTCGACCTGCAGATGGGTGCAAATCACGCGGCACTGCTTGCTCCAACAGGTTTGTCGCCGTGGCCACCCCTACAGGCAACACGCTGAAAAAACCGCCAGGCGGCATATTTTAGAAGGCATTCAATACTACGGCATGAGACTACCGGCGCGCTACATCAAACATATTCAAGCGTTTCAATTCCGACCTTCCATGGACAACCTGCCCCATACACCCGCTGTTATTGTTTAACCCTCCCCTCCGGAGATCGAATGGTACACACCGAATATATGCAGGGGCTACTGTTGTAAAAACTATAAAATGGCTCAGCCCGTTGTGTCGTCGGCGTCAATCCCCCATACTTTCTTCTCTCCTAACCTTACTTCCATTCCTTCATCCTGGACATGGAGCTCGTACTCGTCGCTCTTGCTCCTCCTCCAAGGAAAGCGGTTCATCCACTCCCTTGTGAATCGGCCGGATCTGGACAGAACGCGTGTACCGTCCATGGTTACCTCCTGTGTCAAAGGTCGGGGTGGGACGCAACGAGGCAAGGCGTGAGGCAGTGCCGTCGCGATGTGAATCTAGTAATGGTTACCACTGCAACGACGCTCGCTACGATGATAGAGGTAGGCTTTGTTTTCTGGCATTTTTGTTTATGAATGGCCGGGTTCCTGAACCTAATTTCGTCGTAATGTCGTGTTTAATGATATACCTGGTATGTTACTAGTTTTTTATACCTAAGCCATCAGTTTGGTCATCGCATGGTACTTTTAGTTTATTTAAAAATATGGTTTGGACGAGTTATAGAGCTGCTGCTCAAGTGAGGAGCTTCAGAAACCAAATGGTGCAGGTTTACCTTAGCGACAATGTTCAGGATATATTTTCGTAGCGTCGCTTACCAGTATATAGTTCCTAAGCAGCAACTAATGACTCACCACGCCTGCCCTGTCTGTGAGTGTCGTCTCCACTTCCCCAACATGGCCTCTCGCCCTTTCGACGTCGTCGTGGAGTTGATTGCGGCAAGGCATCCACCCCCAGCCCTACGCCTTGCATTTGCTGTCGTCTGTCACCACTTCTCCCTCGAGCTGCTCCTTCCTCAGAGCAGCTCTGGCCTCGAGCACACGCTTGAGCGGACCAGATTCAGAAGCAACCAAAATCGACGGGCGACCACCTGCGAGTTTCTGGACGCCTGGTTCAATCGAGGAATCGGCAGGGATCTTCCCGAATGTGATCGACCCGTGTTCAGCGGCCCATATGACGGATTCCCCTTTCGACGATGTCAAGGATCCTGTTAACTTTTCACCCACTTTGAGCACCCGCTTAGGGATCGATTCCGTCTGCTCCGGCTTGGCTCCGGTGTGACTGCCACTGCTTCTATCGTCGTCGTCGTCGTCGTCGTCGTCGTCGTTGTCGTCGTGTTTGCGTTCATGGTCCGTTCCCTTGCTACGGCTGTTGCTGTCGCCGCTAGCTGTAGTGCTTGTGTTGCTGCTCGTATCTCCGTTGCAATCGGCGTTGGTACTGGTGCCGTGATCGTTTGTTGTGCAGTCACCGCTGGAGGTAGCATGGGTTCCTTCTTTTTCGTCGTTTACGGACATAGAAGTGGCGGCTATGTTTATGTTTGCACGAGTGAAAGCCGGACTGGGGCAAGAACTCGGCCCATCCAGAGTGTCGTAGTCGGGAGTCACGAGGCACACGTCGCCTTCGTTATCATTGTCGACCGCTTTGGAGGTAGGGGAGGACGAAGACGAAGAAGGAGAAGGAGTGGAAGGAGAGGAGATGGAAGCGTAGGAGGAAGCGAAGGTCGAGGATGGAACGTCAGGCTCGGCGAGACCTTTGGCGTGGATAGCCGCCAAGGAAGCTTTAAGCTCAGGGCTTAGGTCGACCTCTTCGCGTCGTTGGCCGTCCTGCACGCTCGGGCCATACAGTACATAACCGAGATATTCAGCAGAGGGGTGTGCGTGAACAGGGGGAGGAGGTCAGCGAGGACAGGTAGCCTGGATTGTAGTTGGTCCCATCAACGGACGGTCCGTTTAGGAGTGCCACATCGACAAGGGGCTAACAGAAAACACGTAGGGAGTGAGATAACCGGTCGGAAATATGCCAGGCCTCAGGGCATGTGTTGCTCAACCCTATAATGGTGTTACTCCTTAACGGTAATGTTGTGTAATATTAAACAAGAAATAACAATCGTTGTACTCAAAGCTGCGTACCACGGCTGTAGTTGTATGTTGGTTTACAGTAGTACCATCAATTTTGGGATCCAGCCCACCATTTGGGAACAATCATCAAATTACCACGCATGATGTAAATCTCTGGATAGTTTGGTCATGAATTACATGAGTTCGAAGTAAGTTCTAACTCTGTATCAGGCGAAAATGCATGAGTAATCCCACGGTAGGGGTTGCAGGTTTTGGGGTCAAACGTTCCTTAGCGGTGGAGCTCCTGAAGTGAGGAACTACCGGTTGGTATGATTATTTCACGAGTGTATTGTCTTCAGGACTAGCGGATAGAAATGTCGATCGGGTTGCGTGAACGAAAATCTTGGAAGTCATGTTTCGGGTGAGTTATTGAGCTCCTCATGTCAGGAGCTCATAATTGGTTTGGTGCACCCCTACCGTGGGGTGACTCGCATGCGTAGCTGGACCTATGTCGAGCGCATTTTCATCGATACATGATAGAAAAACCTTCGTAGCTACCTAATTAATTCGAGTACTCCTTTTTTACTCCTTATTTCACCTTGCACATCTAGAGCATGCCTGCATGTGCTGAACCGCTGTCCCAGTGGCATCGCTTTTCAAGAACCAGAGCGGTCATATTGTAAGCATCGCCTTATGAAATGCCCCCACTTCTCGGCCTTTTTTTGGGCGTTGGTATGTTTGCGAGACATGCTGCGATAGTGGTAGAACGTCTGGGCTAACTTTCTTTGTGCCTGACGGGACTTTTCAACTGAAGGATACTCAACATAGATGCCATGCATTTGTGCTTACCATAATAGACGAAGGAAAATATAGAGGTGCACCGTTCTGTATATGAGGCTGTTTACTTCGAAGAGCTCTCCACCTCATGCAATAACTGGTTTCGGGTAAACTGGCAGTGCAACCCGATGAACAAACTCAAGGTCTACCACTGTAGGTATACAACAAAATCATTTTGCAAAATGATGCTAATATTCCGACGACTTCGGGCGAAGGAGCCCCGTCATTTAGAAAAACCAATGCCATAAACTGCTATACTAATAGTGGTATTTATATAGCACGCATGTACTGTCTGTACAATCAATAATGGCCGTGCACTTAGACCGTGGATTTGGTTATCGGACTAGGCGTGCCATTGTCGCGAAGGCAGGTTTTAGGTGAATACTAGGGCTCTTCAAAACTCAGGGGCCTTGTAAGCCTCAAATATGCACCTACCGTGGCGCGCATGCATACTCACCAGGTCTGCTGCGTCTCCCATCCTCGAAACTGCCATCCCGCTTCTGTGATACCGAATGACATTGTCTGGATCGGTCATAAACACGGCACCATCGCCCGTCACCTCAACGATGTCGCTCTCGTCTCTCTGCGCGTCGCCGTCACGTACACAGACAAATGGTTAAACATAGTTCCAGACTGTGTGTTAGCCGTTCCTATCGACCGGGCAGCTGAATCTCCACCCCTCTCCGACCACAACCGCAACGACGACATTACAGTACAGCGGAAGCACCTGCCGTCGTTCTGAGTCTCTTAGTACACACGGGGGTAAACCTTGAGAAGGAAGCTTTCCCGCAAAAAATACTATACACGTACTACAGTGCAGAACTTCAATAATACCTGGTGCGTAACAATTGATGCGGCGTATCCTGTAAGTACAGAAGATCTACAGCAATAACCGCCTGAACTGTCAGGAATGGAGTGATTATACGAAAGCTTATTTGTTTAGCGAAGGAAAATGGTTAGTAGGTGATGCTCATCTAAGTCGAGCACGACATGTAACTTACAAGACTACCATCAAGCAGAACTGGGGTCGAACCGGTAGCCTCGAAAACAACCTTCCCGACAGCTCGAACAGAGGCCAGGCGGATTCCTGTCATTGGGGGGGGGCGTGGGGTTAAGAATGGCTAAAGTTAGCACAGCTCCTCCAGCAGGCAGATGTACTATCATTTTACAGCAGTACGTTTTGTTTGATACCAGGGCATATATCACGTGGTGTCTGTCGAACTGCAGGTACCGTCTCCGATTTGAGCGAGACTGAACCACAAGGTTGTACTTTTTCTCCTCCTCCTATTCCTACAGTCGTTGATGATTATGCCGTTTGCTGCCATGTAACCAATGGGCAAGTTGAGCTCAGCGGTTGGTAGCTTGGCGTGTCACATGTGGTTAGACTAAAGGCAACCCTAATTAACGAAGGTGGGTACTACAGTAGACATATGCTACTTTATCAGTACATTAATAGCACCCTTTTTTCCTTTTTGAGGTATGTTATCTCACTTGACACACGCTCCTTTATTAGTACCTTCATAGCACTTCTTTTTTCTTTCTGAGGCCCCTCGCTTGAGGAGCTCTACACCCCACCAAAAATCTACGTTAAATAAACTGAACGTGGAACCCGTGGGCCAAACCCATGGCCTAGGTATATAACTATTGATGCTGCTGAACAATAATGATGATTTCGACGGTTTTAGGTTAAGGAGCCCCCGTTTTTCAGAAAATACTTTTGCCCAAAAGGGTTTCCTCTATTGTAGCATGCATCAGTAAATCGATGGGGTGCTGATCAAGATATGCCAGTATGTATGCAATCAGTAAAACATGCAACTGTTTAAATCAGCAGCCAGTTAGATTATCTCAGTGCACCATTGTCGCAAGCCACCACGCCCCCGGCTGGTGAGAGGGCTCCACTGGAAATACGTTTCCGGCATTTTCATGGCAGTACCCTACCTATTGCAAACCGGTCAAACATTGGTCTAGACAGATAACGCCAAGAGTGTTGGATCTACTTGGAACTTGGCTGGGTCAAATCTAGTGGGTGACAAGAAATCGTTCACCATGCACACAGCCCCCCCCCCCCCCTCTACCCTATCATGGCTTCTTAATTAAACCGTTCATGAAGAGTCATCCCACGGTAGGGGTGCACCCTTTTGCTCCTGAGCTCTTAACATCGGGAGCTCAATATCTCACCCGAAACATGACTGACTTTAAAGACGTTCGTTCGCGCAACCCAACCAACACGCCTTCTATGCGGTAGTCCTAAAACAATATGCTCGTACAATGTATCACCCCAAACGGTAGTTCCTCGCTTGAGGAGCTCGGCCGGTCATCAACTTTCGGAGCTCAATATCTCACCCGAAACATGACTGACTGTAACGACGTTCGTTCGCGCAACCCAACCAACATTTCTATGCGCTAGTACTAAAACAATATACTCGTACAACGTATCACCCTAAACGGTAATTCCTCACTTGAGGAGCTCGGCCGG